>APFE030650386.1:0-41567 GCA_000404065.3 Pinus taeda | reverse complement strand
AACAAAGGCATCCCCTTGAAGCCAAAACAACTCTTATACCAAATGTAGGTTTTAACCCCGTACAGAAATTACCTGCATACGAATTCTAAATCAAAGGAAAAATAAAAATGCGAGAGCATAACACATAAAACACATATACACAGAGATTTCCCACTGGATCTCAAAACCGAGACTACCAACTTGATTTTTCATTATATTCCTTTCAATGTTACAGTACATATTTATACAGGCCGAAGCATCCAATACCAAGGACCGAAAACCATCGCGTCCAAAACCATGGATCGAAAACCATCGCGTCCAAAAAACATGTGCGAAAATCATGCACAAAACCATAGGTTCGTCCGCCCAACCTAACATAGGGTCCAAAACCAAAATTTTCCGGGACGCTGCCCCGGACCCCGTAAAGTGAGGTTAAGGGTACCCCTCAAACCCCCTGTTAACTATGTGGAAAGAATATAACACAACCCAACACACTCACTTGGAATTCGTTCCGGGACACCATCAAGGAGCAGTACTACCCTGTTGGGAGCCATGAGGATAAATACATAAAGTGGACCATGTTGCGATAGGGAAGGGACCAATATGTGCCTGAGTTTACCAATGTTTTCATACCCTTCGCACAAAGTTGGGTATCAAATATTTAGAGAAACATTTGGTACTCAAGTACCACGGCTATCTACACATGTAAATCCAGGGCAAGATGGAGTTCCTGGATATCTCCTCGCTCAGCACGATGTATCGATATGCCGTCAAGATCAATCAGAAGTTTTAAAAGAGGAAGCGAGACTTTGGATCTATGAATCTGAAGCAAGGGAAATGTTCCCCCAAACCACAGAACAAAGGAAAAAGCCAAGGCAGGGTGGCCCAAGACAACCCACCAAAGCCACAAGAAAAGAACAACATCGCGAAACCAAAGAAGGACACAGAAAAGTGGTGTGAGTTCCATAAGAGCTCCACTCACAACACAAGTGAACGTCGGGCCAGGTAGTCACTCATGGCTGAGCTAAAGTCTTCATAATCAGATGCATGTTTTGACTCTGAGTCAAAACTCGATAAGGGTAATGACAAAGGGAAGTAGATTATCTATGCGGAACCCAACACCACTCTTGCCACCACAAGGGTCCGGAAGGAGGAACTCGAAGATCCAGAGGAGGAGGAGAATGTGGGTAAAGGGTTACCTGCTACAATTCATTGTTGACATTGGGAGCCAAAAGAACCTCATTTCAGCAGAGGTAATGAAGCGACTGGGCTTACCGACCACAACAAACTCGTAATCGTACACCATCGAGTGGCTTCACCAAGGATGGGATCTTCGAGTGATCCAGCAATGTCGCCTTCTATAGGAGATCAAGCCCTTCACAAAGGAGTTATTATGTGACATTGCTCCACTTGATGTTTGTGATGTATTATTAGGCCAAACATACTTGTGGAAGCGACATGTTGTGTATGAGTCAAGGCCTCCCTCTTTTATTGTTACCTTGGGAAATAAGTTGTACAGGATATCGGAGGTAGCACCACCTACCGCCATCTCTTTGGTTACTACAAAACAATGCAGTAAGCTCATTTCCAAAATACGAAAATTTATTTTCCTGATGATATGCGCTCAGGGAAAGAAGAATAAGGTGGCCACGACCCCTAGACAAGTCCCCTATGCATGGAACAATAGATGGACAGGGTCATGGAGGAGTACAAGTAAATTTTCACCTTCCCCGTAGGAGTGCCTCTACACTGTCAAGTTAAGCACTCCATTGATTTGACCCCACGTGTGTTGTTTCCTAATGGACCAATCTATTGGTGCTCCATTCTAGAGAACGATGAAATCAAGAAGCAGGTTCAGGAGCTGCTGCATAAAGGTCACATTCGTCCAAGTTCATCACCCTGTGGGAGCCTGATCATGTTGGTGTAGAAGAAGGATGGGACTTCGAGACTTTGTATTGACTATCAGGCATTGAACAATATCATTTTCCAAAATAAATACATGATTGCACGGACTGACTACCTTTTGGACCAAATCAAGGGGGAAAATATTTGAGCAAGATCGACTTGAAGTCCGGATATCACCAGGTACCAATCGAACCCTCTAATGTGTGGAAGACTACCTTCAAAGCCAAGGAGGGTCTTTTCTAATGGTTGGTTATGCCTTTCGGGTGTAAGAATGCTCCTGCAACCTACATAAGGCTAATGGATGACATCTTCCAGCCATTCAAAAACTCATTTGTAGTGGTATACATGGATGACATCCTGATCCTCAGCCAGATTTGGGAAGAACACCTCCACCACATCTGACAAGTTGTCCAAACACTGCAGCAACACAAGTTGTGTGCCAATTTGAAGAAATGAACTTTTGGCATGACCCAGGCTTGGTATCTGGGATACATTTTTGATGAATGAGGGGTTCATGTGGATCCAGCCAACACCCAAGTCATTCAAGGTTGGCCAGCCCCAACCACTCTCACAGAGCTCCACAGCTTTCTGTGTCTTGCCAATTTCTACCACAAGTTTGTATTGGGGTTCTCTCATATCACTTGGCCCTTGAGTCAAGTCACCAAGGGAGGTGTGAAAAAAAAATTATTTTGGTATGAATCTCAACAGAAGGCATTCCTTGAGTTGAAACATCACCTCTGCTCTGCACCAATGTTCACTTTAACAGACTTGTAACAACCATTTGAGATCGAGACAAATGCCTCTGACTATGCTATTGGGGACGTCCTTACTTAACAAGGGCATCCAGTGGCATATCACAGTGAGACACTTTCAGACACAATCTAGAAGTATGCCACTTATCACAAAGAGATGTATTCCATTGTGCAGGCCTACTGACAATGGAAGCATTACATTTTGGGGAAGGAAATAGTCATCCACATAGACCACTGAACCCTGCAGTTCATACAGACACAAGTTGCAAAATGATTGACATTAGAAGTGGTCCACATACCTGTAGCAGTTCCATTTGAATATCAAGTACAAGAAGGGCAACACCAATAATGTTTCATATTTCCTTAGCGGACCACCGATCATGGCGTTAACCACCGTGCTCAACACTTGTGGGTACGAGACTTCTGATTGACCACTTCTCTACAAAAGAGACCCAGAATTCGGCCACACATACTAGACGCTCTTGGAGGGTTAGAAAGTTCTAGATTTTCACCTCTAGGATGCCCTGTTATTTCACCTAGGACACCATTGTGTTCCTTCAAGCGAGAATGCCAAGATGATATGGGAATAGCACTACAGTTGGGCCATTGGGCATTTCAAGGTTGAGAAAACAGTGGAAATACTGCAAAAGTATTTCTATTGGCTTAATCTTTGATAGGATGTCGGGAAGTACATCAGATCCTGCACTGCCTGCACCATTGCCAAACTGACCATTAATAAGTAAAGCCTTTATACTCCGCCACCTACCCCTTATCGACCTTGGGAATCCATCTCCATGGATTTCATGTCAGGCCTTCCTTCTACTAAGCATGGAAATGACTGTATTTTTGTGGTCGTCGACAAATTCTCGAAAATGGCCATTATGGCAGCCTGCAAGAAGAATATAAAAGCAAAAGCCACTTATAAACTATTCTTTGAGTGAGTTTGGGTACACTTTGGGATCCCACAGTCTATCATCTCAGATCGGTACAGCAGGTTCCTTAGTGCATTTTGGTCTAGTCTCCGGTCGATGTTGGACACCAATCTCACTACATCCACAACATTCCATTCCCAAACTAATGGCCAAATAGAGGTCGTTAAAAGGATGATCATACACATTATGCGCATGTACAAATCAAAGCACCCATGAACATGGGATGAGAGCCTCCCTTATGTCTAGCACACCTATAACTGGGCTCTCCACAACTCGACTGACCACAACCCTTTTCAGGTGGGCTTGGGATTTCAGCCACTGTCCCATTGATGTAGCCATAACATTTGCAGCTACTCAGGGAGATTCGTCTCATGTCTAGTCTGAAGCCGACAAGGAAAAAAAAATCATTAAGCACATCCACCAGCAAGTCCATGAAATTATGGAGAAATCGAATGCCAAGTACAATCAGCAAGATGATCAACATCGGGTGCCACACAAGTTTCAGGTGGGAGACAAAGTCTTGTTACATTTGCAGAAGTAACACCTTACCGAGGCCTATCAGAAACTCAGGCCACTCTGATATGGTCCTTACACCGTTCCAAGGCTGTGGGAGACAATGCATTTTAGCTCAACATTCCCCCATTCCTTGGCCTGCACTCAATGTTCAATGTGGACCACCTTCGACCATACTTCCCACAATTGTTGGACACATCAGACATTACAGAACAGACCACACCTACAGAGTTAAATCCTGACTACATGGAATAAGCCACAACTGATCGGTCACAAACACACAAATCAAGCACAACCGACATAAAATAATCCAACTATATCGAGTTGTCAAAGCACACCAACTCCTTCACCAGGGCAAGTGACTCAACGAGGACGAAGTTCAACAAAAGTTTCCTCATCTCATGGACGAACTCAAAACAATGGGGACCATTACTTCCTAATGGGGGAGGAATAATCCAAGTGGATATTGGTGGTCACCCACCTATTCCACTTGCACCCCCACCATTGTTTCTTTCAATTGTTCAATTTCCTTATTTGTAGCACACAATTTACTATTTTTGGCAGTTTTTCGGGTCATGAACTTCCATATCCATTTTTACGCCCTAAACGATGTTGTTTTGGAAAAATTGCTCCAAAAATTGTAGTCTTCGGATAGATCTTTCTAATGAGGTATTGTGCGCCTCAAACAAAGATTGTATGCCAAAGTAACACCCCGGGAAGTTGATGTACCAATTTACCCAAACATGGCCCATAGTTTGGCGCTTCATCTCCTAGGGTTAGGTTTTTGGATGTTTAGGGTTTTCCATTATTTCTCAATAATAAATAGGCCTTTGAGCCTCATTGTAACACAGATTAGAGGCATGTAGCTACCACATCTCTTCTTAAAGATAAGCTACTATCGCCCAAGCTAGTCTTATTTCCATTCTATTTGTAAGCATATTTCAGTATTTGATATTAATGAAATTAAGTGTTATTTCTGCTACATCTCTGTATTTATGGTTATAGCTTCAATTTTTTGTGTTCTTGTTTACATCTGGTTCAATTGTTTTAGAGCAGTCTTATCTTTCTCTGTTTTTCTTTGCATGTCCCCAATGAGGTTGGGATATAAGGAGTTAGGGCTTGATCTGGTTGAACCTTTGCAACATCAGCCTCGCAAACCCCAACGCCTGCCCATGGGGGAAGAAAAGAAATATGAGGGAGTAGGAGATCCTCTCAAAATATTTCTTGAGGAGGCCCTCGAGAAACAAAAGAATGCGATGATGGATAACTTTGCCTAGATCCTTTACGGTTGCCCACTGATGGTGCATCCACATCCAACAACCACTTTGGAGGCTCCACTCCTTTTAAGGTACAAGTAAACTTTGACATTCCCATATTTGAGGGCCAAATAGATGCGGAAGCCATAGATAAATCGTTAAATCTGCTAGAAGGATATTTTTTTGTTCATGATTTTTCCAGCCAGGAAAATATTACTTATTCTCTTCTCAAAGTCGCCCCCCACATTAAGGACTGATGGGAAACCTACTTTGAGGAGAAGGATGAAAGTATCACCTCACTATTTTCAGCCGCACCCACTTGGAATTCATTCCAGGATGCCATCAAGGAGAAGTACTACCATGTTGGGAGATATGAGGATAAATACATAAAGTGGACCACACTACAGAAGGGAAGGGACCAAGATGTGTCAGAGTTTACCAATTTTTTTCATACCCTTTGCACAAAGTTGGGTATCAAGTATTATGAGAAACATTTGGTACTCAAGAACCGCGACTGCCTACACAGGTATATCCAGGACGAGATGGAGTTCCTAGAAATATCCTCGCTTAGCACGGTGTACAGATATGCCGTCAAGATCGAGAATAAGTTTAAATAGAAGAAGTGAGACTTTGGATATGTGAATTTGAAGCAAGGGAAAGGTTCCCCCAAACCGCAGAACAAAGGACAAATCCAAGGTGGTGTGGCCCGGGACAACCCGCCAAAGATTCAAGCAAAGAACAACACCGCGAAGCCGAAGAAGGACATGAAAAATTGGTGTGATTTCCATAAGAGCTCCACTCACAACACAAGTGAGTGTCGAGCAAAGAAGTTACTAGTGGCTGAGTTGAAGGCTTCAGAATTAGATACATGTTCCAAATCTGAGTCAGAACCCGACAAGGGAAATGAAAAAGGGAAGCATATTATTGATGCAAAGCCTAACGCCACTGTTTCTACCACAAAGATCCAGAAGGAGGAACTTGAAGATCCAGAGAAGGAGGAGCGCTTCTTCCACTCCTAGATGTGGGTAAAGGGTTCCCTGCTACAGTTCATTATCAACATTAGGAGCTAAATAAACCTCATTTCAGTAGAGGTCATGAAGAAACTGGGCTTACTGACCACAACACACCCACAACGTACACCATCGGGTGGCTTCACTAAGGACAAGATCTTCGCATTAGTCAATAATGTAGCCTTCCATACAGCATCAATCCCTTCACGGATGAGGTATTATGTGATCTTTATCCCCTTGATGTTTGTGATGTATTATTAGGCCAACAATACTTGTGGAAGCGACATGCTGTGTATGAGTCAAGGCCTCGCGCTGTTATTGTTACCTTGGGAAATAAGTTATATAGAATTTCGAAGGTAGCACCACCTATCGCCATCTCTTTGGTTACTGCAAAATAATGCAGTAAGCTCATTTCCCAAATCGGGAAATTTGTTTTCCTGATGACATTCTCTCAGGGATAAAAGAATACAGTGGCCATGACCTCTAAACAGGGCCCTTATACATGACAACTAAAGATGGATAAGGTCATGGAGGAGTACAAGGACCTTTTCACCTCCCCCGCAAGGGTGCCTCTGCACTTTCAGGTCAAGCACTCCATCGATGTGAACCTAGGTGCATCATTGCCCATTGGACCAATCTATAGGCACTCCATTCTAGAGAACGATGAAATCAAGAGGCAGATTTAGGAGCTGTTGTAGAAAGGTCACATCCAACCAAGTTCATTGCCCTGTCGGAGCCTGTTCATGTTGGTACATAAGAAGGATGGGACTTGGAGACTCTGTATTGACTATCGGGTGTTGAACAAGATCACTATCTAAAATAGGTACCTAATCCCACAGATTGATGACCTTTTGGACCAACGCAAGGGGGAAAAGTATTTCAGCAAGATCAACTTGAAGTCTGGATATCACCAGGTACCAATCGAACCCTCCGATGCATGGAAGACTTCCTTCAAAGCCAAGGAGGGCCTTTTCGAATGGTTGGTTATGCCTTTCGGGTTGAAGAATGCTCCTACAACCTTCATGAGGCTGATGGCTGACATCTTGTGTCCATTCACCAACTCATTTGTAGTGGTATACTTGGATGACATCCTGACCTTCAGCTAGAGTTGGGAAGAGCACCTCCACCACATCCAACAGGTTCTCTAAACACTGCGACAACACAAGCTATGTGCCAATTTGGAGAAATGCACTTTTGGCATGACCCAGGTTTAGTATCTAAGATAGTGTTGCATGAAGCACCCCCCCCCGGTTCCAAGCCCCAAAGCGCATCCCGTATGGAAGCGCCTAGGAAGCTTGGCCAGAAGCGTTGCTTCAGCATTTTTAAACGGTTCCTGGAAATTTGGAAGCGTTGTACGGAAGTTCCGCTTCCATGCCTCCGAAGCACGCTTCATACGACGCTTCAGGCCTCAGAAGCGTGGCACTTCAGAGGAGGAAGCGTATGCTTCCCGTACGCTTTCATACGCTTCGGGCAAGAAGGTTGCGCGCAAGGGAAAAATACAATTTTTTTTTTTTATTTAAGTTATGTTAACTTAGCATAAAGGGGGTGGGTTAGGGTGAGGTTAGAGTGAGGTTAAGGTGAGAAATGAAAATAATAAATCCCCCATTCATTCCTCATTTTCTCACTTTGAGTTTATGAGAGTTGGAGAAGAGAAGAGAGGAGAGGAGAAGAGAAGAGAGGAAATGAGAGGAGAAGAGAGAAGAGCTTGGAGGAGTGAAGAAGGAGGAGCTAGGAGAAGGAGGAGGAGCTTGGAGCAAGAGCTTGGAGGACTTCATCTACAAGAGCTAAAGAGGTAAGTTCAAACCCCAAACTCCCTTATTTTTTTGACAATTTTTTTTTTTTTTTCTCCTCCCTCTCCTACTCTTTCCCATTGTTTCTACTTGCTCCTTTATTTACAGGTTGTCCACCACCTATATCCATATTCCAAGATGGTGTTCTTTTAACTTCTATGTATCATTCCACTCTTGGTTCTAATGACGGAAAGGGGAATAGGAATAGAAGGGAAGAAACAGAAGAGGGCAGTGGTCCCAATATGAGTGACCCAATGTGTGATGAGGAGGAAGGGTTTGAAGAGGAAGGGGATGAACCTGAAGGGGACACTGAAACACAAGATGGGAAAGCTACATCAACACCCTTGTGGAACTATGTGACCAAACTTGATGGGGGAAAGGGTGGTGGATCTTAAAAATTTGTGTGCCCTCATGGTTGTCATGGAGGAAAACCATATTGTGGTTCATATACCCGTCTGAGGAGGCATCTTTGTGGGGAGATGGACAGTGATGAAAAAAAGGGTCTTGTGGGGGTACAAATTTGCCCAAACATTTCAACTGAAGAAAGAAGAAAATACATCCAAATAGAGATGGCTGCACAACAAAAAAACAAGAAACAAGAAACTCATTCTGAATCAAGTGCAACCTCTAAATTTGGTAGTTGCTCATCTCCTCATGGTACTTCTGCAAGCTTTGGACGTAGAAGAACAATAGGGGATTTCCTTAATGTTGCTGGGAGGGATGATGTGGATGGAAAGATAGTCTGTTTTCTTTGCGCTTGCGGTGTACCATTCAATGTGCTTCACTCTCCCTACTGGCATGAAATGGTAAAGGCCATCAATGAAGCCCCAAAAGGATACAAGGCCCCCAACTATGAGAAACCTAGAACAGTGTTATTAGAAAGAGAAAAAGCTAAGGCTCAAAGAGCTTTGACACGTTTTACAAATGAGTGGGTAGATTCTAGGGTATCCATTGTATCAGATGGGTGGACAAATATTAGAAACCAACATTTGATAAATGTTCCTGGTGTTTCTTCTAGTGGTGCAGTATTTTATTACATGTCATGACTCCTCCTCCATCACTGCATCTGCACAAAACATTACAGATCTCCTATTAAAATCAATCAAAGATGTTCGTCTGAGTAATGTGGTTCAAGTGATCACAGATAATGCAGCAAATTGTAAGGCAGCAGGAAACATTATTGAGCGTACTCATCCACACATCTTTTGGTCTGGGTGCCTGGTTCACACATTGAACCTTTTGATGCATGATATTGTGAAGCACAAAGAATGTGGGTGGTTTGCTGAGCTTTACAGGAGAGGGAAGCAGCTCATTAAATTCATCATAGGGCATACAAAGATAAACTACTTCTATGGCACTTACTCCAAGTTGCAGTTGCTTAAAATTGCAAAGACAAGATTTGCTAGTTATTACCTCACCTTTAGGCGGCTAGTGAAGGTGAGACAAGCTTTAACTAATCTGGTGTGTGTTGATTCATGGGATGAAATTAACACTAACATAGATGGTGCTAATGCATTCAAGGACACTTTTCTTGACAGTTACTTTTGGGGACAGGTTAAATATGTTTTGCAATTCACCAAACCAATTTATTACATGATCAAGTTTGTAGATTCAGATCAACCAGTAATTGGGGAGTTGTCTGAGAAAATGGATAGCATGTTGGGGCAGATTAAAGACATTGTTGAGCCTAGAGGTACCCCCTTGTAAAATTATATTCGTGTAGAGGTGGAAAACCGATGGGAAATGCTAAATGTTCCATTTCATGCATTAGCATATGTTTTGACACCTAAATACTATCATCCATCATGGCTTTCAACACCAGCACCTGGGGGGGGAAGCAGGAGAAAAGCACACCAAGATCAAGAGGTTCACAAAAAATATATGGCTGCATTGAGTAAATTAATCCCTGATGAGGAGGAGGTTGCATTGGTATGAAGACAGGTGAGCAACTATACGCTCAACACTGGTCCATTTGGGAGCATGCATGCAATTAAAGATCAAGAGACTTTTTCTACTCTTGAGTGGTGGAACATGCATGGAGGGGGTGCTCCACTTCTACAGAGTTTGGCATTGCGGGTGCTATCACAGGTGGTAAACACTTCTTCTACATAGAGGTGTTGGAGCTCTTATTCTTTCATCCACAGTGTTAAAAGGAACAGGTTGAGTTTAGACCGGGAAGAGAGCTTGGTTTATGTTCATTACAACTTGCAATTGTTGTCCCATTACTGTGAAGATGCAAACTCTAATAAAGACTTGTTGATTTGGGACAAGAATCTAGAGGAGACCAATTTGGAGGATGGAGTGTTGCGATTAGAGCAATTAGAGGATTCTCTTATCCAGGTATGTCCATGACTCCATTGTGGTATTAATTTTCCAATTTTTCCTTATAAAGCATTTCTCTAATTCATGTTTTTAATTTTTTTGTTAACTAGTGTTTTTTTTTTTGCATGAATGTTTTGAGCGATTCTAGGATGATGATGATTGTGTTGATATGCCACCCCCACCCCCATCTGGTCCCTTGGTTCCTAGGTTCCATGGTTCAACACCAACAGCAAGGGGTTCTTCTTCATTAGTTTCAGTGCCACGACTTCCACAGGCACCATCTTCTTCATGGTCACCATGTGGAGGCTCGCTACCAGGTTCTCTTCATGGTGGAAGGAGGAGAGGTTAGTAGATATATTCACAATCTACTACTTTTTGTCATAGATTACTCATTAGACTTGTAGACTTGTGAATTTGAATTTTGAACCTTTGTTGTCTTGGCAGTGACCAAGTGACATATTTTGTAAACATTATTATTTGAATTTTGGACATGAAAAATGTTGATAGTTGCTCACTTGCTAGATAAATCATAATATGCTCTATGTTTGATGTTTTATAATATGCTTAGATGTTTTATGTTTTATAATATGCTTAAAAATTTGATGTATGTTTGTAATAGCTAGAATATAGATGATTGTTGTACATACTAGTAACTACAATGGAATCATGGATGCCATATCTATCTTGATTTATGCAAAAATATGCATGTTTTCATGTCTTCTACAATTAATTTGGTATTTGGGATGTTTGTTTTGAGTATAAATGCAAAATATATATATATATATATATATAGTAGACGCTTCCGCGGACGCTTCGCTTCCTAGATTTTTGGAAAATGACACTTCGACGTCCCCGCTTCCAAAAAACGCTCCCGCTTCATGCAACATTGATCTAAGATACATTATTGATGAACGGGGCTGCATGTGGATCTAACCAAGATCCATGTCATTCAGGATTGGCCATCCCTAACCACTCTGAGAGAGCTACACAGCTTTGTGGGTCTTGCCAATTTCTACCAAAGGTTCATATTGGGGTTCTCTCATATCACTTGGCCCTTGATTGAAGTCACCAAGGGAGGTGTGAAAGAAAAAGTATTTTGGTTTGAATCTCAACATAATGCATTTGCAGAGTTGAAACATCGGCTCTGCTCTGCACTAGCGTCACATTACCAGAGTTGCAACAACCATTTGAGATTGAGACAGATCCCTCTCACTATGTTATTGGGGCAATCCTTACTCAACAGGGGCATCCAGTGGCATATCATAGTGACGCACTTTCAGACACAGCGCGAAAGTATCCCACTTATGAAAAAGAGATGTATTCCATTGTGAAGGCCTGCTGATAATGGAAGCATTACATTTTGTGGAAGGAAACAATCATCCACACAGACCACCAACCCTTGTAGTTCATACAGACGGAAGGGAAGTTGCAGAATGATCGCCATCAGAAGTGGTCCACATACCTGCAACAGTTCCATTTGAATATTAGGTATGAAAATGGAAACACTAATAATGTTGCAGGCTGCCTCAGCCAACCACTAATCATGGCATTAACAACCGTGCTCAACTCTTCTGGGCACGAGACTTCTGATTGGCCACTTCTCTACAAAAGCAACCCAAAAGTTGGCCACACATACCAGACACTCTTGGAGGATCAGCAAGTTCCATATTTTCACCTCCAGGATGCCCTGTTATGTCACCTAGGACACCTTTGTGTTCCTTCAAGTGAGCATGCCAAGATGATTTGGCAAGTGCACTATAGTTAGGCTGCTAGGAATTTTAAGGTCGAGAAAAAAGTGACAATACAATAGAAGTTTTTCTATTGGCCAAATTTTAGACAAGATGTTGGGAAGCACATCAGATCCTACACTACCTACACCATTGCCAAACTGACCATTAAGAAGCAAGGCCTTTATACTCCATTGCCTACCCCTAGTCGACCTTGGGAATCCATCTCCATGGGTTACATGTCAGGCCTTCCTTCTACTAAGCATGAGAAGGACTATGTTTTTGTGGTCGTCGACAGATTCTCAACGATGTCCATTATGGCGGCCCACAAGAAGAATATCACAACATAAGCCACTACTAAACTCTTCTTTGAACGAGTGTGTGTACACTTTAGGATCCCATAATCTATCATCTAGATCGGGACAATGTGTTCCTTAGCATATTTTGGTCTAGTCTCTGGTCGATGCTAGACACCAAGTTCACTAAGTCCACAACTTTCCATCCCCAAACTAATGGCCAGACAGAGGTCGTCAACAGGATGATCATACACATTTTGTGCATGTACAACTAAAAGCTTCCATGCACATGGGATGATATCCCTGCCTATGTCCATCACAACAATAACCGGGCTCTCCACAGCTCGACAGGCCACAACCCTTTTCAGGTGGGCTTGGGATTCCAGCCACTATGTCCCATTGATGTGGCCATACCATTTGCAGCTACTCAAGAAGGTTCGGCTCATGTCCAGTACAAGACGATAAGGAAAACAAATTCATTGAGCACATCCAACACATCTTCCAGCAGGTCCATGAAATTCTGGAGAAATCAAATTCCAGGTACAAGTAACAACATGATCAACATCGAGTGCCACACAAGTTTCAGGTGGGCGACAAATTTTGGTTACATTTGCAAAAGGAGCACCTTACCGAGGCCTATCAAAAACCCAAACCACTCTGATATGGTCCTTACATCATTACCAAGGCTATGGGAGACAATGTATTTGAGCTCATCATTCCCTCATTCCTTGGCCTGCACCCAGTGTTCAATGTGGACCACCTTCGACCATACTTCCCACCATTCTTGGAAACATCAGACATTGCAGAACAACTCACACCTACAAATTTAAGTCCAGACTGCATGGAACAATCCCTAACTCATCATATCATGGACACGAAGATCAAGAACACCTGATAGCAAAGTATCCAACTATATCGAGTTGTAAAAGCAAGCCAACTCCTTCCCCAAGGCAAGTGGCTCAACATGGACCAAGTTTAGCAGAAGTTTCCTCGTCTCATGGAGGAACTCAACGCATTAGGGACCATTTCTTCTTAAGGGGGGAGAAATGATCTAGGTGGATATTAGTGGCCACCCACCTATTCCACTTGGGCCTCCACCATTGTTTCTTAGAGTTTTTCAGTTTCCTTATTTGTAGCACAATTTACTATTTTTGGTAGTTTTTCGAGTCTTGAACTTCCGGAGCCATTTTGAGGCCCTAAATGAAGTTTTTTGGGAAAATGGGTCAACATGGGTACTAGATTGTTATTGGCCATTCAAAATTTGTAGTTCCAGGATAGATCTTTCTAATGAGGTATTGTGCGCCTCAAACAAAGATCGTATGCCAAAGTTACAACCCCGAGAAGTTGATGTACCAATTTACCCAAACGAGGCCCATAGTTTGGCGCTTCATCTCCTAGGGTTAGGTTTTTGAATGTTTAGGGTTTTCCATTATTTCTCAATAATAAATAGGCCTTTGAGCCTCATTGTAACACATTTTAGAGGCATGTAGTTGCCACATCCCTTCTTAAAGATAAGCTACCATCGCTCGAGCTAGTCATATTTCCTTTATATTTGTAAGCATATTTCAGTAGTTGATATTAATTAAATTAAGTGTTATTTGTGCTGCATCTATGTATTTATGGTTATATCTATACAATTTGTTGCGTTCCTGTTTAAAACTAGATCAATGGTTTCAGAGTGGTCTTCCCTTTCTCTATTTTTCTTTGCATGTCCCCAATGAGGTTGGGATATAACGAGTTAGGGCTCAATTTGTTTGAACCTTTGTAAGATCAGCCTCGCAAACCCTGATGACTGCCCATGGGGGAAGAAAAGAAAGACGAGGGAGTAGGAGATCCTATCAAAATATTGCTCGAGGAGGCCCTTGAGAAACAAAGGAACTTGATGATGGATAACTTTGCCTAGATCCTTCAACGGTTGCCCATCGACGACGCATCCACATCCATCAGCCACTCTGGAGGCTCCACTCCTTTCAAGGTACAAGTAGACTTTGAAATTCCCATATTTGAGGGCCAAATAGATGTGGATATCGTAGATAAATGGTTTTATTTTCTAGAAGGATATTTTTCTTTTCATAATTTTTCCAGCCAGGAAAAGATTACTTTTTCTCTTCTCAAAGCCGCCCCCCAGGTCAAGGACTGTTGAGAAACCTATTGTGAGTAGAAGGATGAAAGTACGACCTCATTGTTTTCAGCCACACCCACTTGGAATTAGTTTTGAGATGCCATCAAGGAGAAGTACTACCCTGTCAGGAGCTATGAGGATAAATACATAAAGTGGACCACGCTGCGGCAGGGAAGGGACCAAGATGTGTCAAAGTTTACCAATGTTTTTCATACCCTTCGCACAAAGTTGGGTATAAAGGATTCTGAGAAACATTTGTTACTCAAGTACCACAACTACCTACATAGGTACATCCAAGATGAGATGGAGTTATTGGACATCTCCTCGCTCATCACGGCGTATATATATGCCATCAAGATTGAGCAGAAGTTTAAACAGAAGAAGCAAGACTTTTGATCTGCGAATTTGAAGCAAGGGAAAGGTGCCACCAAACCGCAAAAAAAAGGACAAAGCCAAGGTGGGGCGGCCCAGGACAACCTGCCAAAGCTGCAATCAAAGAACAAAACCCTGAAGCTAAAGAAGGACATGGAAAAGTGGTGTGAGTTCCATAAGAGATCCACTCATAACGCAAGTGAGTGTTGTGGCAAGCAGTGACTCGTGGCCGAGATGAAGGCCTCAGAATCATATGCATGTTCTGACCCTGAGTTAGAACCTAAAAAGGGGAATGACAAAGGGAAGCAGATTATCGATGCAGAGCCCAATGCCACTGTTTCCACCACAAAGATTTAGAAGGAGGAACCCAAATATCCAGAGGAGGAGCGACTCTTCCACTCCCAGATGTGGGTAAAGGGTTCCCCGCTACAATTCATTGTCGACAGCGGGAGACAAAAGAACCTCATTTCAACAGAGGCTATGAAGTGGTTGGGCTTACCGACCACAACACATCCACAATCGTACACCATTGGGTAGCTTCACCAATAACGAGATCTTCGCATGAGCCAGCAATGCCACCTTCCATACGGCATCAAGCCCTTCATGGATGAGGTATTATGTGATGTTGCTCCCCTTGATGTTTGTGATGTATTATTAGGCCAACCATACTTATGGAAGGGACATGTTGTGTATGAGTCAAGGCCTCATATTATTATTGTTACCTTGGGAAATAAGTTGTACAGGATACCAGAGGTAGCACTGCCTACCGCCATCTCTTTGCTTACTGCAAAACAATGTAGTAAGCTCATTTCCAAAACTTGGAAATTTGTTTTCTTGATGATATGCCCTTAGGGAAAGAAGAATATGGTGGCCACCACCTCCAGATAGGGCCCCTCCACATGACAACAACAGATGGACAAGGTCGTGGAGGATTACGAGGACATTTTCACGTCCCCCGCAAGGGTGTCTATGCAATTTCAGGTCAATAACTCCATCGATCTGACCCCAGGTGTGCCTTTCCCCAATGAACCAATCTATCGGCACTCCATTCTAGAGAACAATGAAAGCAAGAGGAAGATTCAGGAGATGCTACAGAAAGGTCACATCTGACCAAGCTCATCGCCTTGTGGGAGCCTGATCGTCTTGGTACAAAATAAGGATGGGACTTGGAGACTTTGTATTGATTGTCGGGCACTGAACAAGATCACTATCTAGAATAGGTACTCGATCCCATGGATTTATGACCTTCTAGACCAACTCAAGGGGGAAAATTATTTCAGCAAGATCGACTTGAAGTCTGGGTATCACCAGGTACCAATCGAACCCTTTGATGTGTGGAAGACTATCTTCAAAGCCAGGGAGGGAATTTTGGAATGGTTGGTTATGCCTTTTAGGTTGATGAATGCTCCTACAACCTTCATGAGGCTGATGGATGACATCTTGCAGCCATTCACCAACTCATTTGTAGTGGTATACTTGGATGACATCTTGATCTTCAACCAGAGTTGGGAAGAGCACCTCCACCACATCTGACAAGTTCTCCAAACACTGCAACAACACAAGCTATGTGCCAATTTGGAGAAATGTACTTTTGGCATGACCCAGGTTCAGTATTTGGGACACCTTATTGATGAATGGGGGGTGCATTTCGATCCAACCAATATCCAAGTCATTCAGGATTGACCAGCCCCAACCACTCTGACAGAGCTTCGTAGCTTTCTGGGTCTTGCCAATTTCTACCACAGGTTCGTATTGGGGTTCTCACATATCACTTGGCCCTTGAGTCAAGTCACCAAGGGAGGTGCGAAAGAAAAATTATTTTGGTCTGAATCTCAATAGAAGGAATTCGTAGAGTTGAATCATCACCTCTGCTCTGCACCAGTGCTTACATTTCCAGACTTGCAACAACCATTTGAGATCGAGGCAAATGCCTCTGACTATGCTATTGGGGTAGTCCTTATTCAACAGGGGGAATCTAGTGGCATACCACAGTGAGACACTTTCAGACATAGTCTAGAAGTATCCCACTTATGACAAAGAGATGTATTGCGTTACGCAGGCCTACCGAAAATGGAAGCATTACATTTTGGGGAAGGAAACGATCATCCACACAGACCATCGACCCCTGCATTTCATACAGACGCAAGCGAAGTTGTAGAATGATTGTCATCAGAAGTGGTCCACATACCTGAACCAGTTCCATTTAAATATCAAGTATAAGAAGGGAAGCACCAATAATGTTTTATACAGCCTCAGCCGACCACCGATCGTGGCGTTAACCACCATGCTCAACGCTTATGGGCACGAGTCTTCTAATTGGCCACTTCTCTACAAAAGCGACCCAGAATTCGGCCACACATACCAAATGCTCTTGGAGGGTCAACAAGTTCCAAATTTTCACCTCTAGGATGCCCTATTATTTCATTTGGGACACCTTTGTGTTCCTTCAAGCGAGCATGCCAAGATGATTTGGGAAGCACACTACAGTCAGGCCACTAGGAATTTTGGGGTCAAGAAAATAGTGGCAGTACCACAGAAGTATTTCTATTGGCCGAATCTTCAACATAATGTCAAGAAGTACATCAGATCCTACACTAACTATGCCATTTCCAAACCGACCATCAATAAGCAATGCCTCTATACTCCACTGCTTACCCCTACTCGACCTTTGGAATCCATCTCCATGGATTAGATGTCGGGCTTTCCTTCTACCAAGCATGGAAACGATTGTGTTTTCGTGGTCGTCGACAAATTCTCAAAGATGGCCATTATGGCTACCTACAAGAAGAATATCACAACAAATGCCACTACTAAACTCTTCTTTGAACGAGTGTGGGTACGATTTGGGATCCCACAGTCTATCATCTTAGATTGGGACAACAGGTTCCTCAATGCATTTTGGTCCAATCTCTGGTTGATGTTAGACACCAAGCTCACTAAGTCCACAAATTTCCATCCCCAAACTGATGGCCAGATAGAGTTCGTCAACAGGATGATCGTACACATTCTACGCATGTACAACTCAAAGCATCCATGCACATGGGATGAGAGCCTTCCCTATGTCCAGCACAACTATAACTGATCTCTCCACAACTGGACTGGCCACAACCCTTTTCAGGTGGTCTTAGGATTCCAACCACTATGCCCCATTGATGTGGCCATACAATTTGCAACTACTCAGGCAGATTTAGCTCATGTCTGATATGAAGCCGATAAGGCAAAAAACTTCATTGAGCACATCCAACACATCCGCCAGCAGGTCCATGACATTATGGAGAAATCAAATGCAAATTACAAGCAGCGACATGATCAACATCGTGTGCCACACAAGTTTCAGGTGGGCGACAAAGTCTGGTTGCATTTCCAAAAGGAACGCCTTACTGAGGCCTATTGGAAACTCACACCACTCTGATATGGTCCTTACACCATTACCAAGGATGTGGGAGACAATGCATTTGAGCTCAGCGTTCCCCATTCCTTGGCTTGCACCTAATGTTCAATGTGGACCCCCTTCGACCATACTTCCCACCATTGCTGGACACATCAAACATTGCAGAACAACTCACACCTACAAAGTTAAATCCATACTGCATGGAACAAGCCACAACTGATCAGATCATGGAAACGGAAATCAAGAACACCCAACAACAAAGGATCCAACTATATCGAGTTGTCAAAGAAGGCCAACTCCTTCACTAGGGCAAGTGGTTCAAAAGGGACCAAGTTCAGCAGAAGTTTCCTCATCTCATGGAGGAACTCAACGCAATGGGGACCATTGCTTCCTAAGGGGGGGAGGAATGATCCAGGTGGATATTGGTGGCCACCCTCCTATGCTACTTGGACCCCCACCATTGTTTCTTTCAGTTTTTGAGTTTCCTTATTTGTAGCACAATTTAATATTTTGTTAGTTTTTCGGGTCCTCAATTTCCAGTGCCATTTTGAGGCCCTAAAAAACGTTTTTTGGGAAACCCAGGGCCAACAGGGGTACTAGATTGATGCTGGCCATTCAAAATTTGTAATTCTGGGATAGATATTTCTAACGAGGTATTGTGCGCCTCAAACGAAGATTGTATGCCAACGTCACAACCGCGAGAAGTTGATGTACCAATTTACCCAAACGAGGCCCATAGTTTGGCGCTCATCTCCTAGGGTTAGGTTTTTGGATGTTTAGGGTTTTCCATTGTTCCTCAATAATAAATAGCCTTTGAGCCTCATTATACCACAATTCAGAGGCATGTAGCCACCACATCTCTTCTTAGAGATAAGCTACCATTGACCGAGCTAGTCTTATTTCCATTCTGTTTGTAAGCATATTTCAGTATTTGATATTAATGAAATGAAGTGTTATTTCTGCTTCATATTTGTATTTATGGTTATATCTGCAATTTGTTGTGTTCCTGTTTAAATCCGGATCATTGACGCAATTTAATATTAAGAATGCATATTTAATAATCAACAATTTTAATTCCTTCTATGCCACAATCTTGGTATAAGGAAAATACAGACCATAGACTTATTCCTATCATTTATTCTTTCTTTACTACAGTTACTGGTTAAAAACAGATTGTAACTCACGAAATTGTATTCTAAAATAAAACTGTAAAATTTAATAGTTTGACAGTTTCCAGTACTTATTTGCATTCTATTGATCTGTTGTGGAGAAACTCTTCCGGAAAGACCACTCCTCCCTACCAATGAGAATGACTATCCCATCTAGTTATCCCCCCAAGCTCTCCCAACTTCCAGACAGTGGGTACAATGGGGAGTTTTCTGGGTTCGTTCAATGGCATCAAGGTCTCACTTGACCCAGCTTGAACTCACAATCTTTATATGATTTAGAGCCTTCCACTGGTCCTAACAAGCTCAAGAATTTTTCTCTTGGATAATGTCATGCCTTCAATCAATACCTCTTTCCCCTTATTTCCATCCACAAGAACTAGCTAACCCCTTCTCCTCCCGAATTTTTCCTTTAAATCCCTAGGAGGTACAAAATAACAGTTTTTACCCAACAGTATGGAAGTTAGGAAATCTTGTGGTCGTCCCATGACTTTTTCTTCTTCAGATAACAAGAACATTCCCCATAAAATAATAATAAACTTATTTTTTTATATAAGAGTATTTCCAACTTAATTAGGTTCTTAACTAACCTAAAATTTACCAAATTCTTCATAAGGTAATTCAATAGTAATTCTAACTATTTTTTTTTTTAACTCAAGTAACTGAGGGTGTTACATCTCCCCCCTCTTATGTGCATCACCGTCCTCGGTGTTTTCCCAGCTTTGAAGTAAAGTAGGATAAGCTTGCCACACAAAGCTTTCTTCTTCCCAAGTAACTTCCTCTGGGTTGATGTGCTTCCATTGCACTTTAACTTGGATGATAGCTTGCTTCTGCAACATTATTTCTCTTTGTTCTAGAATAAGTAAAGGTTATACCAGGAACTCTTTGTCCGGTTCAACCTACATCATCAACCATGCATATGTCATCAATCATATAAATAAGATCAAATAAAAATAAACATAAATAAATGTTGTTAGTGCTCCCTTTACCTGCACATCCTACCAATTAATGATGTGTCTCAGGTCATATATATATATATATAAATGACACATGGAATACATTGTGAATTTGTATGTGACTGGGAAATGCAAGTTGGTAAGCTACTGGACCTATCCTTTTCAAAATTTGAAAAGGTCCACAGTAACAAGGAGCTAGCTTCATACAACCCCCCCATCTTAAGGAACTCTTTCTAGGCCTTACTCTCACATATACATGTACACCCACATGAAACACTCTGTATGTACTTTTTTTATCAGTGTACGCTTTTTTCCTATCCTAAGCATCTTTTAATTTTTGCCATACCTTCTTCATCGGTTGTTCTTGTTGGACACCTAATCCCCTATGGGTTAGTGTGGAAGCCGAATAGACTAAGGAAGTCTAAGAGACCTTGGGATGTGGAACCCAATGGTCACACCATGTACTATAAATGTATATCATTTGTTAATAAAAAAGGTACTCTCATGTTTTATCTTTCATACTCTTTCTGCCATGTGTGTGTTTAACATGGTATCAGAGCAGGCGTACTCCTGCCCTGCCCAAATATGAGCCACTAATTTTGTGACCTCTCTATGCATGTCAATGCTGCATTTCATGAATATGTTGTCAGCTAAATTGTAGCTGTGATATCTGCCCGTTTCTGTGACCATTTACCTTCTATTAGCTAACCATTTCTCTCACAACGCTTTTTAATGAGCGTTTCATCTTTCCTTTCCTCTTTGCACGCCGACCTTTACGCTGCTCGTTTCATATTTCTGATTTTTGTTGAATGGATGTCCAGCATTACCATAGTATTCCTCTTTCCTACTCGCTTGCCTTGTATTCTCTGCTTTAATGACTATATTCCTTGGGGTCATTTTCAATAAAAGGTATCAAGTCCTCTAACAATCGCTCTGGGTTGATCTCGCCTATCCAAGCCTGCATTTTCTATCCAATGATGGAATCAATAACATGTGTTGATCGGTTCTCTGTCAAATCATAGCGGGTTCACACCTTCCTTCCTTCTTCATTGTCGTCAAAATTTGCCAGAAAATGAAACTTGAACCAATTTTCTTCCCAAAAGAAAACTCTTTGCAGTTGGATCAAAACCAAAATAAATTTTAATGGGTTTAGTCCTAGGGTTCGAGCAAGCTGATCTGAGATCTCGGTGGGTAATGGATTCAATCAAGACCCGTTCTTCCAAGATTTAAATTACATTACTCTATACGCTGAGAAGCTATTTGTCCCTTTGAATTTCGCTTACTGTCGCTCGTGCAGTTTTGGTACATAAACTTGAACTAGAGTTGAGTTTTGTATTGAAAGGCTGAAACTTGACCAAGTATCGATGTTTTTCAGTGATGAAAAAAAAACTACGAGCAATGGTTGCAGTGCTAAGATGAAGGTTTCGAGTGGTAGGTATGTGTTGCTATGAAGTTATCATTGCCATTGCCGTCAGTGCTGAGGTCATCATCTTTGACAACAACAAGCTTGGAGGAAAATGAGGCTTTGAGCTCAACAACTACATCAGGAATTGGAATCAATGTGCTGAGGAACTCAAGACATACATTCTCGCTTTTCCATCCTGTTTTGTTTGATTGTTGGTTTTCTAGGTATTTGTTGCTTTGAACGCTGCCTTGAACGCCTTGAACGCCTCTCCTACTAGGTCACTCTTGGGCACAGCATGGGTATCGACAGGCTTAGTGCACTTCGTCAGCCATTCCAACCGAGGGTTCTGACATCTAGGTTCTTTCTGGACCACTGAGGTTTGATAATATTGTTTGGAGTTTTACCGCTGCAGAGGAAGACCCCAGAACCGTTTCTATTATGACTTTTAGGCTTTCTGTTGCTAGCTAGGGTTTTTAAGTTGATACTGAACTCTACTAGTTAATGAACTAAACTCAGTCTTTGGAAGAAGTGATAACTTCTCCAGCTTTCCAAACCATATTTTACTTCCTTTGTAATTTATATTGCTCAGCTATGATTTTCTTTTGATTAGCATTACTCTATGGTGCTCACAAGTTGGGCATATAAATAGAAATCTGGTAGTGGATTTACCCAAGCCTAGTTCGTGAGTTAATTCTAAAGTGCAATTGTATATACTGGTATATAAGCTCTACATTGATTAAAGTCATGGATTGAAGCAGACCATATGTGCTGACAGCATTAAAGATTCAAACCCTCTGTTGATTCTAGTCAAAACTTGTAGTGTGTATATCTAATGCAAGTGGTGCTCTTCACTGTTTGTTGAACCCTTGCAAATTGAAGATTTTGATGGCTATAACTCCTGCAATCGTGGTATGTTGGTAGTATGGTTCTGAGTTGACTTGGTATATGTACAACGCTTGAATGTGTGATATGTGTTGGGTGTTATATATGCGATTAATCCTAGTATGTTCAATGTGCTTGAATGTGTAATATATGGGCACAGTGTTATATGTGCTTATGTTAAAAAAAAAAAAGGAGATGACATATGGAAAGGGAAATTAATGATTTTTATTTGTAAGGATAGGTCTGGAAGTAAAGTTCTGTATTGCAACTTCCTCTTGATACATAATTGTTGGTTGTGTCTGTGAATTCAAAGAGACTAGGTGCCAGAACTTGGTCTATTGTAGATGTTATTACTGAGAGTATATGACTATATGTGCACTGGTTATACATTGGAGTTAAATATGTGATTTGGTTTCAATAAATTTTATATGTGCATTGAAGACAAATTTATGTCAGTAGAAGAGTCACAGTTGTAGGAGCAGCTCTAAGTTTGAACAAATTTATGCCATTCAAAGAGTGAAGTCAACAAATAAAAAGATATTCCAGTGGGAACACATATTGGTATTTTGGCATTCTTTTATTTGTAGTAGGTGTTGAGATATAAAAGTTTTCAATAAGAACCAATCTGCATTGTCTAGTTTGTTGGCTCCTTGCAAATATTGAAAAAGAAAGAATTATATTGTTGAATGAATACTTAAGTTGCTTCCTGGTATGCTTCAAGACTCTCTTGGACTCCTGTAAAAGCAATTCAAGTTGATCTGATTGCAGCATCTTCGAATTCTACTTGTTGCTTCTTGTTGCACACTGGTCAATTGGTGCACATTTATAGAGGATATTGTTGTGTCTTTGTACTGTGAGTGGGTGTTACTTTTCCACATTGGGTCATAGTTGTGATTAATTTTTTAAAAGGTGTAATTTTGAAAATGGAGAATATGGCTCAAATTACTGAAGTATTAGAATTCTTGAAAACTTTGATGCATTCTACTGATCATGATACAACGAAAATTAGAAAGAACACTCTCTGTGATATTAAAACCTGTCTGCAGTATACAAAAGAAAAGATAGAATTTTTGGAGCTTGAATCTCAGCTACAGCAAGAAGAATTAAAACAATGGAGTCATCATTCTGAACCTGTTTCTGTTTAGAACATTGAAATAGACTCCCATAAGCAGTAAGTTGATTCAGATCTAGTGCCCAATGAAGTAGAAGAATTGCATGCAAAAGCAGAAATCCAGCCTGCACTTCCCAAGCCCATCATCAGACCTTGGGAAGAGCTTGTCCACAACAAGCACAGAACTAGTCTTGGATATGGCAAGGATGTGTCCTTTGACATTCCAGACTACTCAAAGCCCATTCAGTTTACGAGTGTTGGATTCCTTCATGACATTTCATCCCCAACTGTTCCAGATTCTGCTCCTCTTCCACAACAATAGATTGTGAAATGCCAACACTGTGACCGAGTTGGCCATCTGAAAGATCACTGTTTTGATATTCATCCATGTAAGCACTGTCATAAAACCACCCATTCTTCACACAGATGCTTCAGAAACAAGCCTACTGCAAGAACAAAGATTCATCTTGGATGGATCGCTTCTTGGCAATGGGCATCAACAGCCAAGAAGATATTCCAGTCACATGTCAGAACTTGTTCTAGAGTATTGAACAATCTTGCAATTGAGTTTTCTCCATCATATCACCTTGTATCTGACAGGGGGGAAAATGATGGTCATCTACAAGCTTCAAAGTCACATCAAGCGAGCCTAAGCCACAACCTGCCACACCAGTTTCAGAGTTGTAGCTAGAGACAAAGATGCCCCTGAGCATGCCTTTAGTTCGTAATTTGGGACACTTCCTCTAGCAGAAGACTTCAGCTTCTTGCCAGTTTCGGAAGAGTTTCAAGAATAGAATTGGGGACACTTCCTCTAGCATAAGACTTCAGCTTCTTGCTAGTTTCAGAAGAGTTCCAAGAATTGCATTAAGCATTCCAAAGTTGTTGGTCATCCTTAAACCATCACAGGTTGAGACTTCTCTTTTCAGGTTGAAGTTCTCCCTTTTATGCGGGGTGAGACCTCCCTTTCATGGTTGAAGGTTTCCCTCTTCAAAACATTAGGAACACTTCCTCTAGCAGAAGACTTGAGCTTCATGCTAGAATTGGAAAAGCTCCGGGAATTGCACTAAGCATTCCAGTGTTGGTGGTCATCCTTAAATCACTGCCCTTTATACCAACATTTCAGAGAGCACATTCGGCCTAGTGTTGCCATGCATTTTTGCACATTTTGTATTACAACTCTCTTCTTGGATGCATACATAACCCTTCGAATTAAGGGGGGGAATGTTAGACACCTAATCCTCTATGGGTTAGTGTGGAAGTCGAATAAACTAAAGAATTCCAAGAGACCTTGGGATGTGGAACCCAACGGTCACACCATGTACTATAAATGTATATCGTTTGTTAATAAAAAATGTACTCTCATGTTTTATCTTTCATACTCTTTCTGCCATATGTGTGTTTAATAGTTCCATTTCTACCATCATGTCGAGCCCCAAAATTAATTTATCTTCGAGACTGCTCCAATTAGTTGGTTTTCTACATCTTTTCCCATACAACACCTCGAATGGACTCATTTTTAGAGATTGATGATAGTTGTTGTTATATGCAAATTCCACTAAGTGAAGATACTCTTCCCACCTAGTGGGTTGCTGCATTGCATACATTCTTAACATGTCTTCCAAGACTTGGTTTACTCACTCGGTATTCCCATCATTCTGTGGGTGATATGCGGTGCTAAAATAAATCTAAGTTCCCAAACCGGCAAATAAAGCTTTTCATAATGTAGAGGTGAATTTAACATCTCTATTGGATATCACTACTTTAGGCAGCCCATGTAGTCTAAAAATTTCTTTCATGAATATGTCAGCAATTTCCACATTTTTATAAGTAGATTTGATAGGAATAAAATGGGTTGTTTTACTTAGTTTATCAACCACCACCATGATGGAATCATTTTTCTTCTTGGATCTAAGAAAACCTGTTATAAAATCCAATGTAATTATGTCCCATTTCCATTTGGGAATGGGAAGTGGGTGAAGCAATCCAGCTAGATGCTGATGTTTTGCTTTAATCTGTTGACATTCCAAACACTTAGCTAAGTATTCTACAATATCTCTTCTCATTCTTGGCCAAAAATAACCCTTCTTAATTGCAAAAAACAACTTTTGATAGCCTGGATGTGCCATATATGGAATCTTGTGAAATTCATCTAACATATACTACTTGATAGCCTTTTGATTGGGCACATAAATTCTCCCTATGAAATTCAACAATTGGTTTGGATTTATTCCATAATCATCTTGTTTTCCTAAGCCTTGTACTTGTTTAGCTTGTTGCCACAAGAATTTGTATTCAGGGTCTTTTATAGTAGCCTCTCGAATTTGGTTTGAGAAGTTCCTTTCTATCTTGCTAAAAGATATTTCATATATGTGATGAAATTTCCTACTCAAAGCATCAACTAATCGATTTTCCTTTCCCTTCAAGTGTTTGATGTCGAAATCAAATTCTCTCAAGAAGGCACTCCACCTTGCTTGTCAGGCTGTGGAGTACTAAAGAAGGTACGTTTTTGGTAATTATTTCAGCATCTTTTCATTAAAACTTACAAACCTTTTGCATCATGAACTAGGAAAATGATAAGGAATTGTAATAAAACATGTGAGATTAATATTCAAGACGAAAACACTAAAAATTTTCATTTCCTTATGCAGAAAGAAGGAAAAATGAGAAGTTGTTGTTCCAAAGGAAAGGACAAGGACGGGTTAACCGCTGTCCCTTTGACGGGGAACCGTATGCAAACAAGGCAAAGCAAATCAAAGTGAATCAGCCCTGGAAAGGAAGTGGAGATATCGGCTCGGCGCAGGAAAGAAAAGAGATGACTGAGGACTAATGGTTTGGCGAATCCCTCAAGATCCTTGATCTTGAGGGATCACTTCTTTAACTATTTCTGCACTTAGATATCTCCGCCTTCACCATTATAAAAGGGGCAGCACTGTTAGCTCGAGGGAGTTGGAGTCCGTTATGTTTTATGTAATTTCCTTTAAGATCAAACTTTGATCATCGAGTCTCGTTAAGAACTGATCTATTGTAATTCCGCTTTATGCATTAATACAAACTTGGTTGCTATTTCATCTCTGAGTCTAGAATAACTTCAAGCGGTGTACCCCTGGAGGCTAAGGGCCTGGCCCTGGAGGACACTTGCTCTTACACTATTACATTTGGTTTATGCGTGGTTTTCTTATCGACGTTATTGGTAATTTGACGTGTTTTGTAAGTTTACATCACATGCTCTATTATGTTTAATTTATTAAGGTTTCTAAAGACAGAATTATTGTATTGACTCCGCATCGTATCACTATTCTTTTAGGTGTTGATATAATACTGCTAGTCTTTACATAATATTGTTGCTATTTAATTACAGAGCCTTTGTGCTGTGCACTTCTTCATTAACATTACGGAATTCATTTTGGAAGTTATGTTCTTTGCGATTTTTGGATCTATAAACAATGTTGTTCTATTTTGAAATGCAGTCGTACTCTTTCTAACTGAGATTGACAATTGGATCAGATTACTATTAAAGTGTGTCGTGTGTATATATGGTTTTCAAGCGCTGTTCTATAATTCATCATTAATCAGTGTTGTTCCATTCTGGTGTCTTATTCAATCAGCCCTTAAGAGTAAAGGATTGTCGTTTGATTCTTGTAGATTATGATTAGTGCATTTGATCTTATAGACTAAGGTGTTACTGCTTGTTAGACTTAGTTGCCGTTACAATTTCTTAACTGCTGTTACATTTCAGGTTTGTTGTTCTATTTCTTAACTGTTGTTCCATTTCAGGTTTGCTGTTCTATTTCTTAATTGTTGTTCCATTTCTTATCTGCCGTTTCATTTCTTGTCATTTGTTATTTTGGTGTGAAGAACAATCTCAGGTTGTAGTGAGCATTGACATCTACTGTCCGGCTCCCAGATCCACAATCTATTCTCTGATTTCCTTTTCCATCAGTTTACAAAGGGATGGGTTATTGCTACCGAACCCTTGAATGATAAATTGCTTAGTTTTCTAAATGTGTGGTGTAATCTCTTGAAGTAGTTAGCTGTAAATAAGCATCTGTTTACTCTTGTATTTTCGAACACTGTGCTACTAGCATTACTCTAGCAAATGATAGCCTCAGACTAAGACACTCTTTGAAATAAAAAAACGTTCCCAGATTGACATATTAATGTGAGGTAATTAGAGGTGAAAGAGACACTTTTTATAGCTTGACATTTTGGCGTCGTTGTCAGGGAAAGAGTGTAGAAATTTGTTCTTTTTTTCATAGTAGTGTACGAACCTGCTAGGGAAGAATTGGGTTTTAAAAATAGAAGGTAAGAACCTACATGTGGAGCTTGTAACAGCCCTGCTCCTCTGCTCGCATTCCTACAGATTTGTTGTTGTTTTGTTTGGGTAGAATTTAGTAGTTGATTTGTGTGCATGACTAAGTAGAAAAAGCCAAAAAAGAATTCCAAACCTCTACCCAAGCCAGAAAAAGCTAAGGGGCCGGTGACCCTTGGCCGACCAACCTTCATAGACGAAATCTTCAAGAAAGCAGAATCTCAGCCCTCAGTAGGACCCAGGAAAGTTATTTCTAGACAACCTACTAGTTCCCTTCAGGCCACAGGATCACCATCTTTAGCCTTTGCTGAGGTGCATAGCCAAACTGAAGAGAAGGAGTTTCAAGAAATTGAAAATTCTACTCTAGAACTATTGCGGGAAGGGATTTTCAGTAATCTTTGTGAAGGAAGAGGAGAGACAGGGGAAACCGAGGAACCGAGATCTCCTCTTGAGACAACTCAACCATTGAACAACCCAGACAACGGAAGTGCTGCAAAAATCATCTTTGAAGAAACTCAATCTCCTAAGACATTAGGCACTCTCATTATCCCAAATAGAGGAAGTGCTATTAAAACTATTCCTGTTAAAGCCATTCCCCCTCAATCTAGGAATACTCTCCTAGATATCCTAGAAGGTTATTGGCATATATTCGACCCAATGGCTCAAAACCAGCCAAACACCCAAACCTCTACATTACAATACCCCATAGTGGATTCTGCAACAAATGCGTCTATGAAAGCAATCCCTCTTCAACATATCCCTACATTCCACGGTCCTACATAAGAAGACCCGGATGCATTTCTATTTGAATTCAATGTGCTGTGTAGGGGATATGATTACACCACCGACCCCCAGAAACTGAAACTATTTCCCTCTACACTAAAAGGGGTTGCTTTAAGATGGTTTATTGGATTAGGTGGCGAGGTTATAAATAACTGGGATCAAATGAAAGAATCTTTTCTAAAAAAATATCAGGACTATTGCAGGTCTAGAGAACTGAAGGACGAAATATTCCAGATGATAGCTAGACCAAATGAAACATTAGAGTAGTATGTGGAACGTTTTCAGTATAATCTACAAAGATCTCCTTGTGCATCACTGCCTTTGCCTGATAATGTGTTAAAAACAACATTAATAAGGGGCATGAAGGAACAATGGATTGAAACATTAAACATTTTGGGAAAAGGAGATATTTATCAAGAAAATTTTGCTGACATTATTGATTTATGTATCAGGAGCTCGAGAGGCAGCACAAGAGTAAAACCGGTAGAACATGATCAGTTTGTAAGAGATAATAAAAGTTTGACAGAAGGAGTAACGCGTGTAGAAATTGGAAATTTATTGGAAAATTTTTAAAAACTGATATACTAGGGACACTAACTACACAACTTGATATTATGCAGGCCAAACAGAAGCAAATGGAGGCAGAACAGAATTTGGCAATCTTCTGTCCCCGATGCAGGAAAAAACATAGCCATGAGGAGTGTCCACT
Organism: Pinus taeda; assembly: GCA_000404065.3. Lineage (NCBI taxonomy): Eukaryota > Viridiplantae > Streptophyta > Pinopsida > Pinales > Pinaceae > Pinus > Pinus taeda. Next base: position 11,879 of record APFE030650386.1, on the reverse strand, counting down.
AGATGTAGTCCAAACATGCGCCATATGCACAAAATATCACCTTACGGAAAGTTGTCCCTCACTTCCTGGATTAAAAGCAGTATATAAGGAAGCAGAAGAAGAGCCAGAATTGGTGTATTTGCTCAACCAGCGCCATCAATGGCAGCCGCGACAATCTGGTATGTTTTCAGACCCAACTTCTTCTTTCAGCCTCCGTAGTATAATGCTCAACAATATAATATGTGGCGAAGTCAATTTCAATCCCTGTTTCCAAACTGGTCACCACAATCGTTTCCTTCTTCAACCGCGTGGCTGAATCAGGCAAGCCAACTGGGTTGGACAAATCTTCCTTATACCCCACCATATTGGCAAAGTAATGGATACCCACCACAATGGACTCCCCCTACTTCACAAAGTTCAGCCTGACTAACAAACTGGCAGAGACCGATGCATCAGCCAGTAGGAACCATTCCGCTCCCTCAACCTACACTGCCAGCCTTACAACAAAATCCTCAGTCTAATCTGAAACCGCAACTCGCAGCCCAACCCAACCCCAATCCAAATAACAAACCGATCCAATCTATCCAAATCATAGAAACACCAGAAATAGGAGCTGATCTGAGGGAGTGTAATGATCTTCAGTTAAGATCTGGGTGTATTATTGAAAGCAAGGGAGATAAGACAGTTCAGGTTCAAAATCAATTACCCAAAGAACATCTGTCACAAAAAGAGGATGTGAATAAACAACAAATTCATAATCAAGCAACCACATCCTCTCCCCCGTTCCCATAACGATTAGTCATACCTCGACCTATACAATATCCTAATTTTGACATTCTGGGAGAATTTCAAAATTTGTAAATAAAAATTCCATTCCTCCAAGCCATTCAAGACATCCCGATATACGCAAAAACTATCAAAGAATTGTGTATAAAGAAAACAAGGAGGAATATAACAAATAATCAAAGAATCCAAGTAGTCGGCACTCTATCTGACTTATTATCAGGAAAAGAAACACCCATTAAATACGAAGACCCAGGAAATCCAATAGTAATTGTGCAAATTTTTGGTCAGACCTTTTCCAATGCCTTAGTTGATCTAAGAACTGTAATCAATATCTTAACAACCGCTACTTTCCAAAAGCTAGGCATTAGATCTGTAGAGCCCACCTCTACCTTGCTAGAATTGGCTGACCGATCTGTGGTTAGGCCAAAGGGCACACTACATGATGTCATGGTCTCTGTTGACTCCTGGGAATATCCAACTGATTTTCTGATAATAAATCCCAAAACCCGACTTGATGGACATCCATTGATATTAGGTAGACCTTGGCTTGCCACTGCCAATGCTTATATTCGTTGTCGACAAGGAAAATGACCATAACCAAAGGAGCAGATATCAAGAACTTAGTTCTATATCCTCCAGTGTAGCCAACTGTCACAATAGTTAAAACTAATAGGCACCCTGTATCATACCTTACTAATAACATTAGATCTCCATTAACTATACAAGAGGTACTTGATTTCAAAGACCAAACAGAAGATGATGCCATTAATAATTTCATTAGTCAAACTGAACTCACATCTTGCACACAATGTCACATGATAAAAGCAGCATTTGATAGTGAATTAGAAGAAAATCCTCTTAAAGATACACATTATCATACAATACATGTTACCTCTGTTGTAATTAGTAAAATTGTGGAAATTGAACTGGGAAAAACCTTAAACATTAATGCCAACCTCACATCCGAACAAGAAATGAAGCTCATCCATGTGTTAAGGAAATATAAATAAGCATTTGCATGGGACTACCCTGATATGAAAGGAATTGACCCCCAGTTATGTACACACCACATTTATATAGAAAAAGATGTGAGACTTGTTCGACAGCCTCAGAGGAGACTAAATCCTCATCTAAAAGATGTGGTAAAAGTTGAACTTCAAAAACTTTTAGATGTCAATTTTATCTATCCTATCTCTAATAGTAAATGGGTCTCTCCGCTTGTGGTGTTACCAAAAAAGAATGGGAAATGGAGAATCTGTGTGGACTACAGAGAGCTAAAAAAGCAACACAAAAAGACCACTTCCCTCTCCCATTCATCGACCAAGTATTAGACACTTTGGAAAGAAAGGAATTCTTTTCTTTCCTAGATGGCTTCAGTGGATATGGTAGAGAATATAACAAACTAATGCACTTATACTCATCTGAAATATTAATATCAACAGATAATAGTTGACTTACCACATAATTGAAGACATTCAGAAGCATTGTCACTGAGTCTTCGTCCTTCATGCGCAGGTTATATCGTTTCTACCATAGGAACAATTTGTTTGTCGAGGACTTAGACTAATACAAAGCCACTAACTTGTCCCATAAAACCTTTTGTTGTAGCTTCCCTTGAAACATTTACTCATATTGAATCTGAGACCCAATCATATTGTGCTCTTTGCTTTTCGATCCAACTTGGTCCAGCCTTCTCTTGACATCTCTGTTGGTGCAATACCCAAATCCACAAAAATTCATTGATCTCTGTCCACCAACAAATCTTCATTTTGAGCTTCCACGACTCAAAACTATGCCCATTAAATTTCTCGATATCTACCTTTGAGTTACTTGCCATTTCCTTTCACCACAAGAACCACTTCTATAAAGCTCCCACTATATTAGAGTCTGCCACAAGCTTAAGCCAAACCCCTTAGCCACAAAGGCATCCCTTTGAAGCCAAAACTGCTCTAATACTAAATTTATGATTTAACCATGTATAATTAATTGTTGCGAACATATTCTTAGCAAAACAAAAAAGATGAAATGGAAAACACATACATTAACACGGAGATTTTATCCTAGAAACCCAAACCAAAAAAACCAACAAGATTTTTTCAATATTTATTTCTTTTGTACATTATTACAATGCAATATATATCTTGCAACATCCATGAACTGACAATTCATTTACCTTGGATTAGAATATAACTTTTCTACCTTAACCAAAACTACAAAACTATGGGCAAAAATGTGCCACCAAATTGCTTTTAACAAAAATTGTGTGCAAAAAACCGCAAAAATAAAAAAATAAAAAAATAAATTGCATGTGTTGTTACCCCCTACCCATATAACCCCTTCTATGTCTCAGTGATTTTACAACGCATAGTAATAATCATGTAAAAAATATAACACAACCAACAAAAATATCAAAAAAAAATTAGATTATTAAATACACATAAACATATCACATTTAAAAAAAATTATGTGCTCCCTAGATATTTATTTCTAATTTTATTATAAAATAAAATTGGAGACAAAATTAGATCCCATTATTATTACTTAGCTTAGTACTTATTGATAACCAACTTCCACTATACTTTATTGAAGGGCAAGAGCTAACCAGCCTGCCATAGGGCATTAAATAACTGGTTAGCCGCTTGTCCTTTAACTTTATAACACACACCATTATTTTTCATTTATCTTGTTATCCGCACGGGTGTGTTATAAAGTTAAAGGGCATGCAGCGAACCAGTCATTTAATGCCCTATGGCAGGTTGGTTATTGAAGTGTATTGATCATTTCTTCCACTATCTTTATTGAATTGCATAAATCATTTCTTCCTAGATTTGATGTCATGGCATGAATTAATGTTAGAAGACATTTGGGTGTCGTGGACGGAAGTAAATAAATATTAATTAATGTAGCGCATGAAAAAAGAAATAACAAATCATTATAAAAACTACTCTACATGACACTTTCATAAAATTCAAACACCATTAGGAAGAATGACAAATGAGGATTGAACCTTAAGCTTTAATTCAAGTGTAATGACAAATGAGGATTGAACCTTAAGCTTTAATTCAAGTGTTCATATATTTTTGACCACTAAATGTGTTTTAATGAGATGATGAGGAAGGAAATGAAAAGTTAGAAATATATATTTACATATAAATTAAATTTGTAATTGTTGTTTTCATCTTTGACATGGAGTAGTTGTGGCTATCTTATTTGTGCCATATATTTGTTTCATATGGAGTTGTTTATAATGCGATTTTTTGAAGCTTTCGGTGACGGAATCCGGCGGAAGAAATTGAGATTAAATCTTGATTTGTTGCAATTAAAATGGTTTTTTAACTACATATTTGGATTCAGCACCCTGAAAAACCCCTGGGACGCTTTGATTGTGCAGAAACTAGCTATCAAACTTGTGATTCCAATAAATTGCTGCTGGATTTTGACCGGAAAAACCCACCGGAAAAGCTTTCAAAAAGTCGCATTATAGACAACTGTGTTTCATATATGCATGATCATTAAGTCATGAAAAAGTTAAATATATATATATTTAATTATAAATTTTTAAAAAAAATAAAAAGAATTATTGTTTATTTTTAATTAAAAATTATTTAAATTATATATATATATATATATATAATATATATATATATATATAATATAATATATATATATATAATATAATTTTTAAATAATAATAATTTTTTTATAACCGCAATGAAAATTTTTTTCCAATCTAATATACGAGAGATGTAGTTTTGTTTATGTAAACCATTTATTTGGTCAATAAAATAAAAATAATATAATATAATTAATAATTATATTATATAATAAAAATAAAAAATAGTCTTATTTTAAACATTTTTATTTGGTAGGGAAATTTGACTTGGTCAAGTTATTGTGGTTTCTGAGCTCTAGGTTTATGAGAACTCGTGGTATTGATCCATTGTATTCATGTGAAATATAACATATTTGTTGAATTGAGGCTTTTGTGATCCATATTAAGTTTATGAGAGATTTTTCGGCGTAATCACAATATATTTCATTTGTCGACGCATTTCGAACCAACTAGTGTGGTTCATCGTCAGGAATTAAACCAACATAGATCCATCTTAACCTCATATCTACCAAGCGCTGAGAAGGATCAAATCTTTTAGAGCGAAAAGGGATTTGATCCCTCTTGGTGCTTGGTAGATTTGGAGTTAAGATGGATCTATGTCAATGTTACTTTGAAGAGTGAAAATTATTTTCTCTTGTTATTAGATAATCAAATGAAATGAAATGATATTTTAACGTCCACAAGACTAAAAATTGTCTATGAGACCACGAGTTCCCTATTTTTTCGTCTTTTGCAATTCAATCATTTTCTTATTCAAATTGATGATGAGTTCGTCTAACCTTCTAACAATCCCCTCGCTGAAAAGACAATGTCAAGAAACTGATGCTAACATATTCCCGTAACTTTCTCTGATGTCTTTGAACACATCACATTCCAAAATGAAATGTTTTTCCGATTCCACTACCCCAAAGGTGCAAAATGTACACACTCATTTTTCCCAAGCTTCTTTAGGCCTTTTCCACCATCATGTTTCACACTAAATAATCATTATCCATGTTCATCTTCAAAAGTTTAAGGAATTCAAAGACATTGATATATTACTTCGAGCGATTGAAACATGTGTAGTTAGAGCATCCAAATCATGAATTATGTCACTTCGTACTAATGATTTCCCCAAGAGCCATTCTCCAACTCAGTATGGTAGATATGTTATAATGTCGTGTCTTGTAAATATTTTGACTAATTACATTAAATAATAATAATAATAATAATTAAAACAAAATTGAGATAAAATAGTCAATTTACTTTTAGTGGCTTCTTGGCTATAAGTTGGACAATCTATGGTTTGTCCATGGTTTATTCTTACATATTATATATATGATATCTATATATGAGGTGAAGTACTACTCGCTAAACCAGCCTTAGATCCATCTAACTTGGTTCTACCAAGTGCCAAGAGAGTTCAGAATCTATGAGTGCAGCAAATAGAATTTGATCTCGCTTGGCACTTGGGTGGATTCCAAATTAAGATGGATCTAGGTTGTTATATATATATAGTATATATATATATATATATCTATATATATAATTATAGTGTGCACCTTCAATGATTTGATCCTCTTGTTTGCTTGGTTAATATATGTATACTATTAGCCTAGATCCATCTTAATTCTGGATCTATTAAGTTGCCAAGAGGGATCAAATCTATTGAGACCCCACCTTCAGTAGATTTTATCTTCTTGTTTCTTGTTAGATCTTAGAATTAAAAATGGACTAGTTAAGAAAATGAGTAGTCTTTTACCCATATAAATATTAATTATATTATTATTAAAAATTTATTAATAATAAAATATTCAAAAATCATAATGAAAATTTCAAATTATATTATATTAAAGAAAAAAGAAAATAGTGTTGGATAAAAATATATCATTTATTTTTGTTTCTTTTATTTTAAGAGATCATTTTAATTATACGAAAGTTTTAAATAATTGTAAATGTTTTGTTAAATATTTCTGAAGTTTTTTTAATTTTTTTAAATAAATTGTAAAAGGTTTATTTAATTTTTCTAAATTACTTTATTATTGTTTAATGAGAAATGTTTTAATTATTGGACTTTTTATTAAAAGAAATTTACAAATTAATTTAATTATAAGAAATTTTCAAAATTCATATTCAATTTTCTAAATGTTTTTCTTTGTTAGGGTGAATGAATGGGAACATGTGTTATCTTGGGGCTCTCATACTCTTCCACGTGGTAGTATGAATAACTAAGCAAAGGTTGGATGATGAATTTTTTGGAAGAAGCGATAGTTTTTATTCTGCAAGCGATGATGGTAGGAAGTGGAATAGCTACTCGAGAAATGAATAGTAGGGTCTTGGATGGTAGCTTTCGCTTGGTCTACCAGGAGGGCTCCGCTAGTGAGCCAAACAAGTGTCGTGTAGTGGAAGAAGGCGGGCAAACTTGGGTAGAGGTGGGAAAGCGAAAAATCCAGGTGTTTATCTGGGATCTTAGGGCACGATTGTGTCAAATTCTGTGATTCTTTATCAGTTCTGAAGTCGTTGATGGTGTATTTGGATTACTCTCCAATTGTTGGTCTCTATCCACAAATGTTATTGTCTGTAAAGAGGTATACCTGCTCTCTTGGTTTATGTTCAGTGTTAGTGTCAATGCTTTTCCTATAAGGTGGTGGAGAAACACAAGCAATATGCCCTCGAGGCATGGGTGTGTGTATAGGGGGGTTGGGTCTAGGTGTAGTCCTTTTGTTTTCGCTCATAGACTAAGAGGTGAGGTTTACAATTGTAGTCTTAACTGGTTGGTGCCTCAGCGTTTTGCTTAGGTCGTGCCGACATGGTGTTGCAGTGAGTACCGAGGCGTTCTATTCAAATTTAATACCTTTGTCTCCCCAGTAGAGTGGTGGAGTAACACAAGAAAGGCATCCTTGAGGCCAAGGTGTGTGTATAGGAAGATTAGGTATGGTTTTTTCCCTCTTCTTGAAGTTTGTAAATTGGGCAGTGAGTTTTACTTTTCTCGTTGTCACTTGTTGGTGTCTCAACGTTTTTCTTAGGTCATGTCCACCTAGTGTTGTAGTGAGTATCGGGTTATTTGCAAGTTTTTGGGTCCCTCTGTGATTTGATTTAGAATATTAGTTTGCAGTGCTAAGATCTTCCTCGAATTATAAACAAAATGCTTTCATTATGCTTAAGGATTCATCAATTTTTGCAAGTAAAATGAAGAGTTTTTATGTTAATTTTATGAGAAATTTAACATAAATCAGAAACTGAACAGCAGCATAAACATGTACAGAACATCATCAAAAACATGTTACAACAAGCACATGATAAAGGAGTTCACCCCTCCTGGGCTACGTCTCCTTGGTCTAGCTTCCAATGGCTTGGGCCTCTCTATTATGCTCAAAAGTGTAAAAGTTTGTGTTTGCAATGCTCAAATGCTTCAGAAACCTACTCCCATCAGTCCAGAATACTCAAAAATGGCTATCTAGCCTCTTTTTGCATCCAAATTGGTGGAAAACTAAAGAGGTTATGATTTCTCCTAGTTTTCCCACTATTCACTCCACAAATTGCCCCATTACCAGCATAATCCTACAAATTAGCCCCAAAAATGTTATAACTGGGTGAAAATTTCACCGTACGGCGGGTCATAATCTATCAGTCGACTCTTATCACATATCGCAATCGGTGGAGTCCATCGGGCTTACGGTCTGTGAACAAAACAAGCGATGTGCGATTGTGATATTGGTGGACCCGATGGGAAATTAAACTGTGGCTCATAACTTTATCGCATCTGGGATATCGCAATCGGTGGAGTTCTGGTGATCCAAAGGTCTGCATGACTCTACCCTATTGCGATTTGTGATTGTAATATCGCATCGCAACCAAAAACTATCGAGGCCAATTCTATAGTTTCGTGCGATATGCGATGTGCGATCTCATCGCAACCCAGTACATGTCGGGTCGATTCTTTAACACCTTTCTGCCTATCTTTTGTGAAGTGCAATTGTGATTTACCACATCGCATCCCTTCCCTGCTCGGGGGTTGATTCTTTAACATGACCCACCTACGACTTGGGATATGCGGTGGCCAATGGCGACCTACCACTTGGCGCCTCCTCATTCGTTAAAGGGCCTTGCCACATCATCCAATCCTTCCATGTGAAAAATTCAAACCTAAACTTTCACTTGCTCTAACTTCTACATATGAGCTCGGATTTCTGTGTTGTTCACACCGTTGGATTCAAAATGTTGAGCTCTTCGATCTGAAGCTAAGTTTATCAAGATTCTGACATTATGATTTTTTAGCCTAATTTTGACCACCTGATCACTCCTCCCCACTAGAAGACTTTTGGACCCCGAAAGGATCACTTTCAATTGTTCAACAGGTGAGGGTATAGTTCCCTCACCTTTCCAACTTCTATCCATTTGGATTTTGAAGGAATTGTATCTTTGAGCCTCACTCGAAGATAATCAATACTTCCCCTTTTTTATGTCCTTGATCTCTTGTCAAGTATAGTGTCTTGCTAAAGCACATCAAGGAATTCTGGAGAAAAGTCTTCAATTGATGGAATTTGAACATTCTCTCCTTGATATTCAATCAAAGGAGGCTCATACAACCTTAAATTCTCAACATTAAGAACAACATAAATTTGCATATATGAAGGCAAATCCAACCTGAAGGCATTGTTACCAATCTTTTCCAAATTTCTGAATGGACCATATCTAATTGGTTTGATATTTTTACCTTCTCCTTGGAGACTCTCTTTGTTAATGTGAAGCCAAACTTCATCACCAACTTGGAACTCGTGATCTTGACGATGCTTGTTGTGCCTTGCTTTGTACTTGCCTTGGCTTTTCTCAAGTTGTTCTTGAACCTTTTGGTGTACTAATTGGATCCGTTCAATGAACTTTCTTGCTTTGTCTATGTTGCTATGACCTTCAATAGAAACATCTTTTCCAAAAATAAAATCCAAAGGAGATTTAAGCAAGTATCCCATGCATGCCTCAAATGGTGAAGTTTGAGTGGAAGAGTGCTTAGCATGGTTGTAAGCATGTTGAATATAGTGCAATTGTTCATCCCACAACTAAGGATGCCACCCACACAAAAGATGTATCATTGTTTTGTTCACTACCTTTGTTTGACCATTTGTTTGTGGATGAAAAGTAGTACTCTTTTTCAGTTTGGTGTCCATGAATCCCCACAAGTTTGACCAAAAATTCCCCACAAAGCGATAATCTTGATCACTAACAATGGATCTAGGCAATCCACAATGCACCCAATAATTCTGAAAGAATAACTTAGTAGTTTGTTCAGTTGTAACTTTCTTTTTACATGGCATCAAAATAGACATTTTATTGAACCTATCCACAACTACATACAAATAATCATGACCTATTTTTGACAATGGAAGACCTCCTACAAAATCTATAGAAACACTCTCCCATGGTCGTGAAGGAACTGGAAGTGGTGTGTACAGTCCTAAATTCCTACACATAATGAACATACTTTAATAAAACGAGACACACTTTCAAGCATACGAGGCCAATAAAAATACCTTTTTAGATGTGTCATCGTCTTACTTACACCAAAATGACCAACAATAAGAGAGGTATGTGCCTCCCTTATGATGTTAACTCTTTCTCCATGTGGAATACAAAGCTTGCCAAGATGGTACAGCAAGTTATCATGCAAATGATAATCTAATTCTTCTACTTGGTTACCTCGACTCAAGCTTGCATAAACATCTTGAAAGTCATCATCTAATGCATATTGCTCAACATAACTTTCATGTAAAATAAAATTATGCTTGAGTAAATTAGTTGCACTAACAATCAGCCTAGAAAGCATATCAACAACTTTATTGTAGATACATTTCTATTATCTGATTACCAAGTGGAATTGCTGAAGGAAACCCATCCATCGAAAGTGCCTTGATTTTTGCAACTTTGATTGATATTGCAAGTATTGTGATCGTTGACGATCAGTGTGAAGGATTGTTTCCTTACCCAATTAGGTAGTGTTTCAATTTTTTCACGCTTTCGACCAATGCATACAACTCCTTGTCATAGTAGGATAGTTAATCACTACACCATTAAAAGTTTCCGAATGAAAACAGATAGGCTTACCATGTTGCATGAGGACTGCACCCATAGCATAGTCACTAGCATCTGTCTGAATCTCAAATAATTGTCTCAAGTCTGGAAGTGTGAGTACGGGAGTTGTACTGATATTTTGCTTCAACACATCAAAGGCCCTTTTTTGTTTGCTTCCCCATTGAAAAACCTTTTTCGTGCTAGTCAACACATGCAAAGGAGATGCTATATGAGAAAAATTAGCAATGAATTTCCTCCAATATTGGGCTACTCCCAAAAAACTTCTTACCTCTGTAACTATCTTGGGCCTTGGCCATCAACCTTGGAGGGATCTATTTTCAACTCACCTCCTCCAACAATATGACCCAAGTGAACTAAATAAGTCTTTCCAAACTCAAACTTTGACATCTTCAGATACAACTATTCTTTTTTCAAGACATCAAGTACTTTTCTTACATGCATGACATGTTCAGCACGAGATTTACTGAAAATTAAGATGTTATCTAAGTAGACTATGAAAAAATCATCAAGAAATGGCCTCAACACATCATTCATCACACGCATGAATGTAGCAGGAGCATTACATAAACCAAACTGCATAACTAGCCATTCAAACAAACCATATTGTGTTTTGAACGTTATCTTCCAAATGTCTCCTTCAGCTATTCTAATTTGATGGTAGCCACTTCTTAAGTATAGTTTAGTAAAATATTTTTCATCTTTCAATTGATCCAGTGAATCATCTATTCTGGGCAGTGGGTAACGGTTCTTTACCATAATTTTATTCAATGCTCAGAAGTCCATGCACATGCAACATGTTCCATCCTTCTTTGGCACCAAGACAATAGGTGAACCACAAGGTGAGGAAGATGGTTTGATGATCCCTTTATTCAAAAACTCTTGGATTTGCATCTTGATTTTTGTGCTTTCCATCATTGACATCCTATACATGCCAATGTTAGGAAGAGGACAATCTTGTTGCAACTGTATCCCGTGTTGGGTCCCTCTCTTGGGAGGTAATTCCTTTGGTTCCTGAAACATTTCATCATATTGGTTAACTACATCAACCAATTCATATTTCAAATTCAAATCAAAACCTTTAAAAGCTTCATTATCAACATCATTTTTGGGTTTGATCATGAGAAGCATGAAATTATTGGTCGAATTCACTAGTCTTTTCATCTGCCCTGCATTAACAAGCAAAAGATTCATTTTCTTGTTGTGAGCTCTCACAATATATGCTACTAGATTTTTGAATGAATGATATTTATTTTCATGTCGATGGAAGATGGTTTTTCTGTCATAAAGGTACGGGCTGCCCAAAACCATGCCACATATATCTAACGGCACAATGTCAAGCTCCACTTCATCTACGAAATTTGTAGTAGTAATGAATCTCAGTTTACACTTTCTAGTAACCTGCAATTGTGCATTTTCACATACCCATCCAAGTGGA
>APFE030650366.1:2040-28559 GCA_000404065.3 Pinus taeda | reverse complement strand
CTTCCCTAAAACCATGTTTTCTATTTAATGTGTAATGTGGATGAACAATGAAGAGTGTTCTGTAGAGCCAGACTCTCCTGGTTCAGTCTCTCTTTCATAGAGTTGACCAGTGGTTTATTTTTATAAATACAAACATTACCATTTTTATCATGGTATCAGAGTGTCAGGGCTGAGGAGCCTGTACGCTGGCTGGTGGGTGGTTCTTTGAACTGAGATCATCACAGTTTTAAGGCGGATAACTGCGACGATTCCAAAATCGTCACTAGTTATGAATGTACCTCTACGATGAGGGAACTGTAGCACCTTCGCGCATATTTTCAAACTTTTCTGTCGCAGATCGTCACAAGAAAGACATGTACAGTTGTGACGACGTTGCAAAAACAACAGGAACCTTTGTCATGATTGTGGAAGCCAATAACAAGGTTGTGGCTACGAGGGGAAGCCAAGAACAAAGCTGTAGCTATCAGAGAAGCTTTGTGGGGAAGCCAATAACAAGGCTATAGCTAACAATAGAAGGTTGTTTGGAGGCTGAGAAGGAAGCCACGGTGATCTGTGCGTGTGTTGCGAGATCAAATAACATTGAAGAACAATGATCTGTCTCTGCCACAGATCTGGGGTAAATTCAACATCTTTTACCTATAGTTTTTTTTTTTCTAAATGGCCAAGATGAAAAAAAATATTTTTGAAGCATGCATGGACGAGCATAACAAGCTTGATGGTTCCAATTATGAAAATTGGAAGTTCAAGATGCAGACTCTGCTAGAAGTGCAGAGTGCTTGGACGATTGTGAATGGGGATGAGCCGAGACCCGCGGCTGGCTCAGCATCAGTCCCAGATTGGGAGAAACGAGAAAGTAGAGCAAGGACAATGTTAAAGATGTCAGTGAAAGACTACATTATACCGCACATCAGAGAAGGTAAGTCAGCTAACGAGATCTGGGGAATTCTGAAGGGACTATATGAAATCAGGAATTCAAATCGTCTTATGTTCCTCAAGAGTAAGATCCTATCCATGAAGATGGAGGAGAATGAAACAATTGCTTCATTCGTGAATCGTAGCAAGGATCAAGGATCTGAAAACCAAATTATCAGATATTGGTCATACAATGGACGATACAGATCTTGTAACCATTACAATGAATGGTGTCACTGATGATTACCAAATTTTCATCACTGGGATAAATGCCAGAGAAAAGATCCTACATTTTGAAGTGCTGACAGGTATACTGATGCAGGAAGAAGAGAGGAGATCGTCTCTGAAGCCCTAGAGTGCTGATCTTGCATTGATGGCGGAGAAGAACTTCTATAAAGGGAAAGGGGGTCCACAAAAACAAAACGGAGCAAGTTCACATAAACAACCAAATCTGACCCAAGGTATGCATCTAAATAAAAACTAGTCTGAAACTAAATGTTTTTATTGCAGAAAATTGGGTCATATTACCAGGGAGTGTAGGAAAAAGAAATATCATGAAGAACAATAGAAGTCGAAAAGACATGCAGGTCATCTCGCGAATGGTGATCAAGTGTAGAATTTAAGATTTTTCATGGCAGATTGCGATGAAAATTTTGATGCAGACATCTGGTATGTAGATTCGAGAGCGTAAACACACATGACAGGGAATAAGCATTGGCTAGAAGATTTTAAAGAAATCAACGAAGGCGCACAGATTTACCTAGGTGATGGCAGAAGTCATCAAATCAAAGTATGTGGGAAAGTTTCTGACATTCTACCTGATGGTAATATCAAACAAATTTATAATGTAATGTATGTGCCTGACATAACAAAGAACTTGATTTCTGTATATATGATTACAGATCAAGATTTGAAAGTTGAATTTTTTAAATCTAACTGCTACATTAAAGATCTGCTAAATGGTATGAAGACAATTTCTACAGGAATCCGAACAGGAGGTCTGTACAAGTTGGATGTGAGACCTGCACCAGTTTGAGCGTTGACAATAGCGAGTCTGACTACAGAAGAGCTTTGGCATCAGAGATTAAGCCACATCAACTATAATTAATTGCTGTTATTACAAAGGAAGGAAATGGTAAGAGACCTTCCTATGCTAAAACAAGTACATAATTATTGTGATGTTTGTACTTTAGGAAAAATGCATAGAGAAGAATTCCCTATAAGAGGAGAAAATAAACAAAGGGATATACTGGAGTTAGTGCACATAGATCTTTGTAGTCCCATGTAGACAAAATCATTAAGAGGTGCATTGTATTTTCTATTATTTATTGATGACTGTACAAAGTTTTCTTGGGTGTATTTCTTAAGTAAAAAGAGTCATACATTTGAATACTTTAACCAGTTTAAAAATATGATTGAAAGACAAACATGGAAATAGATAAAAATTCTTCGTTCTGATCAAGGGGGAGAATACAGGAAGGATGAGCTTATCAGATATTGTGAAGATCATGGAATTCTGTAGCAGTTCACAGTACCCATACTCCACAGCAAAATGGAGTAACAGAAAGAAAGAACAGAACTCTAGTGGAATGTGTTAGAAGTATGCTGAAAGGTAAGAATCTTTCGAATGGGTTTTGGGCTAAAGTAGTGAATACTGTGGTTTATTTGAAAAATAGGAGTCCTACAAGAAGTCTTGAGTCTAAAACTCCTTTTAAAGCATTATATGGATATAAGCTTTCAGTAAAACACTTAAGAATATTTGGATGCAAAGCATTTGCCCACACACCAAAGGAAGATAGAAGAAAATTAGACTCAAAAGCCATCGAGTTTACTTTCATAGGGTATTGTTCATCATATAGAGCATATTGATTATTTAATCCCTCTACTCACAAGATCTTTATGAGTAGAGATGTTAAATTCCATGAGTAGGATAATGAAGAACCTGATGAGCACTATGATGGATGGGACATTATGTAATTTGAGGAAGAAGAAGCAGAGAACAATCAGGGTCAACAGTAACCAAAGGCAAAGGATGAACAAAAACAACATCAGCAACAACAACAGCAATAGCAACAGCAACAACAGCAAGAAGAAAAACTAAATGATGAACAACTAAGGTTTGAAACCACTACCCCACCACTCAGGAGATCGGGTAGGAAAGCTCAAATACCTGCAAGATATAGGGAAAATGCTTTTATAACTAGCATGATGAATGTGGTTGAACCGTCTAGTTATAAAGAAGCAAATGAAAATAGTGAATGGAAAATAGCCATGGAACAAGAATATAATTCAATAATTAGAAATAACACTTGGGAATTGGTTGAAGTTCCTAGAGGAAAACATACCATAGGTTGTCAATGGTTATATAAACTGAAAATTAATGCAGATGGAACTATAGAAAAATTGAAAGCTAGGTTGGTTACAAAGGGGTACACACAAAAAGAAGGGATAGACTATGAAGAAACCTTCACCCCTATAGCTAAATTGAATACTATTAGAATGTTAATAGCTTTAGCTACTAAGAAACATTGGATGATGCACCAACTAGATGTAAAGCCTACATTTTTGAATGGAGAACTGAAAGAAGATGTTTATCTAGAGCAACCGGAAGGGTTTGTCCAGAAAGGAAAAGAACATTTAGTATGTAGGTTGAAGAAAGCACTTTATGGACTAAAATAAGCTCCCAGATCATGGTATGAGAAAATTGATTCATTTTTTCTACAAGCTGGCTATAATAGAAGTAAGAATGACCCTAATATTTACAGCATGAAAGATGAAAAAGGGTACGTAGTGCTGATTTCATTATATGTAGATGATTTGATAATTATAGGTGATGCTACATATCTAATTGATGAAATCAAGCAACATATGTCACAAATGTTTGAGATGAAGCATCTCGGTGAACTCAGATACTATTTAGGTCTTGAGATTTGGAGAGATTCAGGTCAAACATTTTTGTCTCAAGCAAAGTATGTCAAAGGCCTATTAGAAAACTTTAGAATGGATTAATGTAAGCTGACACCCATACCATTGCAGCAGAACATCAAATTGTAGTGTGAGGATGGCTCAAAAGTGGCGGATGCAACACTTTATAGACAACTATTTGGGAGTCTAATCTACCTAACCACCACTAGACTTGATTTAGCTTATGCAGTTAGTGTGTTAAGCCAATTTATGTCTAAGCCACTTGAAAGCCATTGGAATGCAATGAAGAATGTTTTGAGGTATCTACAAGGTACTGTAGAATATGGAATTATTTACACTGACTCTTCTAATGTTAGATTGGCAGGATATGCAAATTCAGACTGGGTAAGAAATGTAGATGAGTACAGATCTATAACAGGTTATGCATTTAGCCTTGGATCTGGTATGATCACATGGAGCAACAAGAAGCAGAACATAGTCTCCTTGTCCTCAACGGAAGAAAAGTATCAAGCCATGTGTGCGGCAATGTGTGAGGCGGTTTGGTTGCGGAGACTTCTCGAGGATGTTGGGGAAGAACAGACAGTCACAACAACAATCAGATGTGACAATCAAAGTTCAATCAAGCTAGCCAACAATCTGGTGTTTCATAAAAAAACTAAACATATTGATACTCAATTCCATTTTGTCAGGGAGAAAGTGCAATCTAAAGAAATTCATCTGGAATATTGCAGTACTTGTAATAATGTTGCGGACATTTTCACTAAGCCTCTTGGAAAAGTTAAGTTTCAAATGTTTAGGGAGATGTTAGGAATATATGTGAACCCATTCTCCATAATTAAGGGGGAGTGTTGAAGATAATGGAGAATATCCTAGAATAGGTAGAGTTGGTTCACGTAACCTTAGGATAGGAATTAGCTTCTATTTCTTAGGATGCTATTCTAACTTCCCTAAAACCATGTTTTCTATTTAATGCGTAATGTGGATGAACAATGAAGAGCGTTCCGCAGAGCCAGACTCTCTTGGTTCAAACTCTCTTTCGTGGAGCTGACCAATGGGTTTTATTTTTATTAATACAAAATTACCATTTTTATCACAAATTGAGAAAATTCTGCGAAAATTCTGCCAATATTTTGATATATTCAGTCAATTCAGTTAGAAATTTTTGTACATTCGAATTATAATTGTTAAACTTTAAGATTTTGGGTGCCCCAAAGGTTTTTGATGGTGTTGAATCCATTTCAATTTTAAAAAAGTGATTTAAACACTGATTTTGCAAGATTTGTTGAATTTTTTACTGAGAGTAGACTTGTCCATTTATTTCTACACAACTGAGAAGAGGTATTTATGGCTCGGTCGCCTTGCAAACTCAATCTCAAGAACCCAAAATATCGACCACAAGAAAATTAATGAGACAACAAAGGTCGAGATAAGAAATTTATGGCTGGGCTGCCTTGCAAACTCAATCTCAAGAACCCAAAATATCGACCACAAGAAAATTAATGAGACACGAAAGGTTGAGATAACAAAATGAATGAACTTGTTAGATCTAAGACTTTTGTGACCCATAATGTAGATATAAGTCTTTTTGTTTAATCACATTGTTAGGATTTGGTCGACATTTCGAACTACCTAATGTGGTTCATCCTCTGGACAAGATGAGAAATCAATCAATCTAAAGGAATAAATAGTATGGATGCATCATTTCTCAGAGTTAGTGGTTGGTAAATTAGTTACAAAGGAAAGTAAAATATTATTTAAGAATTAGTGGTAAGGAGTTATCTGTTAAATTATTCTATATTTAGTTATAAACTAGTTGTTAGGTAATAATTTAATATTTATTTCAATATTATCGGTTTATATAAAATAATTATTTAATAATATCAATTTATATAATATTATTTGTTAGGGGTTGACTTATTCATATTAGAGAAAATATATTCGTTTGAAAACTAGATGTTAGGAATAATTGTTTTTAAAATATTTCATTTCAATATATTTTAATAATAATTTACTAACATTATCAATATCCATTTAATATGATCATTATTTGGTAGAGGATGGCTTATTTCCCTTAAATAGGAGGATAGCAATGATAACTTATATAAAACTAAAGTTAAAGGTTTATTAGAAAAATATTATTAATCAAGTTATATTATTATGCACAAACATATTTTAGTTGTATTAACCAATATAATAATAAGACAAAAAAAAAGAAAAAAAGAAAAAAAAAGATGAATGGTAAGAGGGGAAATAAAATGAAAACTGAAACCTAAGGGGAAATAAAATAAAAACCAAAACCTAAGGGGAAAAAAATGCAAAATTAAAAAAGAAAAAGAAAAGAGGCTTCTAAAAAATATTAACATGAAATTAAAGAAAAATATTAAGGATAATAGAGGTTGGATGGTAAGGGGGAAATAAAATGAAAATTGAAACCTAAGGGGAAATAAAATAAAAACCAAAACCTAAGTGAAAAAAATGCAAAAAAAAAGAAAGAAGAGGCTTCTAAAAAATATTAAGGATAATGGAGGATGAAACAAGAAGAAGATAATAGTAGATCACAAAGAATTAAAAGGAGAAAGGAGAAGAAAGGGAGGAAGATTCATGAAGAGAGAGCCAGAATCCAGCTCTTACTCAATTTCCAACCATCATCCCTATTTAGATTTCTAGCATGCCCTTCAATTTCAATAGCTTCCCTAAGTTTCGTGTGGTGGAAGTGATCAACCATAGCAATGACTTTGGATTCTTCAATGCAGACATGTGTTTGGATTTCTCTACATGTTCAACAAGAGTTGTCTTCAAATCTCAATCGCTTCCCTAAGTTTCTTGTGGTGGAAGTAATCAACCCTAGCAATGACTTTGGATTCTTCAATGCATACATGGTGTTTCAATTTCTATGCATGTTAGACAAGGGCTGATGTGGGAGTGATTGTGTCTAATGCTAGTAGCATGTTCATTGATTTTCTTTTTAATAGACCTACTTGTTTCTCCAATATAGAAGATACCAAAGGAGGAGAAAACAAGGTAGACCCCTTTCATGTCCTTACCCTCAATAGAGTCTTTAAGAGAATTTTTAATGGTATTGAAAAGTTTGAACGAAAAAAAGATATTAATCTTCTTAAAGATGTAGGCAATCATATCCATAATTCCTTAGATATACTGGAGATGAACTTTAGAAATAAATTCAAAATGAGCAAGTTTAACTCTGGACTCTTTCCGAGCTTTGTAAAAGGCCATAAAGCTTTGAGATATAATATACCCATTAACAAATTATTTTTAAAAACTTCAAAAAAAATAATTTTTTTTTCTTATCACATAAACTACACAATTACTCATGAGAATACCCATGATGTCTAAACGATTCCTTGTATTCTTAAGGACGCTCAGGGTCATATTCTATGATGTACACTCACAGATAAGTAGTAGGGCCAAGGAAGCTCAACACGATCACTATTTGTTCGCGTTGTGTTGCTTATGGCCTCTCTTCTGCTTTGATATTTTGGCACGGCGGAAATATTCACGAAGACTAATTGTTTTCAAACCTCGTTCACTATCTGTTCTCCTTCTCGTGAACAGCCCATGAGATCGAAAATAGCTCCAGTCACAGAAATATATTTATAAAGATGGAGAAGCCGCCCTACACTGCCAATTGCCAAAAACTTACACGCTAAAAAAAATCACCAGGTCGAATGCCACGGTAGTCTAATATGAGTGGCAAACAGAGTTAGAGCCCTGTGGCAGATGGGATTTGATCCTGCACCAAAATCACAAGGATATTTTGGATATCAGCTGCTCGACGATGGTGATGGGCATGGTGGCGTTCCACGCGCAAAGAAATTGGTGATTAAGGAAGAAAATAGCGATTGCGTTTTTGTCCGAACAGCGAGAGAAACTCGCTTTTACACGATTACACGGCTCGTTTCTGAGATAGAGGAGAGCCGGTCAATGGCTCAAGTAGCGACTTCTCCTGGCCGTAAATTTTGCGGATATCTCGTGGTTTCATTTTGTTTTTTAAGCATTTTCTTCTATGAATTTTATTTGGCAGGGAGTTTTTAAAATTATATTTTCAAATTCAAACCCAAAAAAAACTTAAACTGCTCCTTTCCTTTATGCTTACGCAGTTAGTCACGTTCTTTGAATCAACCGTTAATACATTGTTTTAATTAACCGTTCACTCGCTTCTACACGACGACAGTCGGTCATTACAAGGCAGTTCAATCGCTGAAGGCGCAACACCTTCACCTGGCTGTAAATTCTGTGGGTATCTCGTGATTTCAATTTACTCTATTCTTACTCAGCCAGTTGCGTTGTTTGAACCAACGCTTCGCTCATTGTTTTATTCGATGTTCGAAGTACTTTTAATGCAGTAGTTTAACAATTATGTTTTTTTGTCTTGAAAAAATTGGCCAGGAATTTTTGTAAATTTCAGTAAAAATGATTAAAATTCATAATTTTAGGTGTCTTAAAAGTTAAAAGTTTGATAATGCTGAATCTATTTCCATCATCAAAAATATGATTCAATCTTTATTTCTATAAAAAAAAATTGAAATTTTACCCAAATTCCGACCACTTTTAACAGTCCAGACAATTCTCATAAACCACTCCATTTTTAATGACAGCTAACCATTCTTTTCGGATTTGGACTGAACTGTAAATTAATGGCAGGGTGAGGGCGGTTGATGGTTTAATTTACATCGAGTCTGTTTACTTGGATAAAACAAAACAAGAGATTTTTTTAGTATATATAATTATTATTTTTTTAACTTATTATAAAAGGTATGTTTTTTGGATATAAAATATGAGATTAGTTATTGATTTTATTTTATATATTTTTTTAAAGGAAAGACTCATAATGAAGTGTATATTTTTTTGTTAAATTTTAAGGGTGGGTATGTTATTTTATTATTTAATTTTTATACTTCATTAAATAGATTTGTTGATCTTTTCCTTTCTAGATAAAAAAATCCTTTACACCAGTTTATTATTAACACTTTATTTCAATTCCAATTATTTTATTTTAAAAATTTGAAATTTATTATTAATAATAAATATATATTAATTTTGTAATATAGTTATTAATAAAATTAAATAACTACTATATAAATAAAAGAATAATAAAAATATTAGTTTTATCAATTTTGTAAACATTAAAATGAAACAATTTTATATTTAATTATCGAAAAACATTTTTATGTCATCTATTATATATCTCAACGTGCACCCTTAGAAATATGTATTCTTAATTTTAGAAATAATGGAAAAAATATAAAAATGTTTTAATATCTTTTCCACCTAGATCTTTATTCTCACAAATTGAAATGCATTTTGTTGAGATTTTTTATTATTTCTTCCACTTTTCACTTTTAAATTTCAAGGGATAATTTCGTTCATTTCTCACTCTTAAATTTTAAAAGTTTTTTGTTTTTGTTTTGTTTTTTTTAAGTTAACACTCAGAGAAATTTGAAAATGTAATCTATTGAAAAAGATACCTTAACAATACACTCATTCACTCTTAATCCAAAACACATATTAATCCAAAACACATATTGTTCATATTACTTCTCATCCCTTACCCTAAACATCAAAAAATTGTTAGTGTAACTTTTTATATTTTTCTATATCATTTCCTAAATCCCTTCCTTATTCTGGTTATAACGACTCAACCTATGCAATAGTCCGGGATCGATGAGACTCCGGATCTCTTCCCTACGCCTCCCCTCTATATAGATGGAGATGGAGACGTCCAACGGGTCGGTTCCAGAGAAGGTCTGGTAAGACTGCAGGCCGAAAGTCTTTGCTGAGGAAGCACAAGAAAAATGAAAAACCCGATCATCCGGAAGCATAAGATCACAGCAGAGCCAGAAAATTATAGTTATTAAAAAACATAAAACTATGTTAGGAAAAAGATGGCATTTTCTTATTATAATTTTTATTAATTAATACCGTATAAATTAAATTCGTAGTTCTCATGGAAAATAAATTCTCATTACATAAACAAATTTCTATACAAAATATAAATATCACAAACTATTATTTCAAAAATTACTTATATTACTTTGAAAGTTGAAAATTAATATTTATAATTATTTTTTTCCTTTCAAATTTTAATAATCCATTTATATTTAATATTAAAATTAATAATTTAAAATCATAATTTAAACGACAAAAAATTAGGATACTAAACTGTTTCCATTTATAGTTACACAAAATCTAAAAGTTTATGTTCGACAAAGAAAAACAAAAATAAATTAAAGATAAAAAATTATATATCATTAAAGTTAGTAAAATATTTTAAATTTTCAATAGATAAATTATAAAATTAATAATGCTTTATTTGATGGTGGTGGGTGTTGTTTACTCAATACTATGAATTAGTTTTTTTTTAAGAAAAAAATGATTTTATGATTAAGTATCAATAATATTTTTGTATTCTTTTACATTATGATGACCATCATGATCATGATAATGACGATGGTGGTTTTTTACTCAATATTATAAATTAATTTTTTAGAAAAAAATGATTTTATAATTAAATATCAATTAAAATTTTTACTCACAATAAGTGATTTCCAATTCAATTTGTTTTACTTTTTTAATTATATTTACAATTCATAATTATATAATTATAAATTACTAAAACTATTATAATAATAAACATCTTATTTTAAATATTGATTGAAACTTATTATTTATATAAAATATTATTTATATAATTTAAATTAGTATTTTAAATAATAAAATAGCATGTATCTTTGAGTCTTTGAAACATTAGATTATATATAAAAATTATATAATTTATTTTATATATAGCTTTTAATGTGAAATTGAAAACGGAGTATATGTATATTATGTTTTTCACTTCTCTTGTATATATAATTATATTATATAATTATATGAAGTAGCGTGTTTATTTTTTTGCTATGTTTATTGAAAGTAATTTGTAAATTTTGTAATTGAAAGGACAAGTGTTTATGTTTTCTTTTTACCATTTTTGGATGGTGTTGGATTTTCTCTCCCATTGAAAATTTCATTTTAATTAGGTGTTTCACTATTTGTGATTCGTTTCTTTTATCATATTTTTTGATATTAAATTCTCTAGCTGTATCCATTGTTACTTTTTGGTAAATCCCAAATATCAAAATTTTTAAAAGGTCTAGTATACTCTTGTGTTCTAATTAAATTCTTGTAGTAAAAACACGGATCACAAAAAGCATTTGAGAATGGAGCCTCTTATTTATGTATATAACTAAAAACAAAATTACATGCCCACACAAGACATACTAAAGCCCGTGCCTATGGTATGTATGAATGCCCATCAACCGAGAACTTAAAGAAACTGAAGCACAAATGTGGACCCTGAATGGATCCACCAGACAATTACACCCACGGGGTTTTCGTCCCTAGGATCAAACTAGAACCCATGGGGTGTTCGTCCCTGGATCGAAATAGAACCGCCCTCGCCAAGTTCTCAACAAAACACAATAGCATGACAAACACAAGAAGTTCCCAATGCCTAGCTCCTACCCCATTTGATAGGTTTTGATGGACTCTTTAGAAACTTTATTTTATTGTTTTACCTTAAAAAATGAAGCAAAATACCATGGGTAGATTCTGTCCATTTTGACCATATCCGGAAAATGGAATATTACAAACCCTCTTGCCCAAAGATTGTTTTCCCTTAAGCAATCCATTGCTATCCATAATAGAATCATCTAGATATTGATACCAGGATCCCATGTAGCCCAGTGTGTTATTCCATGCCTCCATGCTAAATGATACTAAATGGATCCTTCAATACCTAAATCCCAAACGATCCTCTAGTCAATCCTTCCCTCGATAGATTCACCTGAATCCCAATGCCACCTAAGTCCTGGGACCTGTGGCTTATGATACCATCTCAGCTCTCCATCGCTGCCCATGCTTAAGGGCCCAAACTGAAATATGCACTTGGCTAAGAGTATCCCATCAATATAGTCCCAATTCATAATCTCTCGCCAATCTATCTTATGGGAAGGATATAATGCATGAATGCCTACAAATGGAATAAATCTACCATGCTAATGTTGCTTGAAGCTAAACTCATGCTGCTCCACCTGATCCCTCAACATGATCAATTTGGAACTTTGCTATGTTATCCCCAATGTATAAAGGCGGGTTGGTAGTGTTACAAGCCTTATCTATGTACTCTTGTAGAGGGTTGCTCTGGAACTCCCAATTGTATTCCTCATGTGTCCTAGTGAGGGACTTGAGACGTTCCTCTACACTAGATAGTTTGGCTGTTGAACCAACACATACCCCTATCAGATCCTCAATTTTTTTGTTCCCCTATAAGATAGTGTCTCTGGTTGTCCAGACTCTCTGCTTCAACATCATAAGATATGTCATGAAATGCATTATGTTTCCCCAAAAATCCTCTATAAGCAATTTTGGTGCCCTCCTGAATGTCTTTGTACCCGTTTGCAACGGATGCCCCATGTCCACAACTTCAACTTGAGCCTTTGACCGAATCTCTAGGAATGGCTCATACTACACATTATGTTCGTCATGTTGATCATGACGATTCACTATTGTTGGATCCTCACTCAAGTTTTCCTGGTCTCCCACATTTGTCAAGGCAGTATGTTGTTCATCTTCTCCAGTTGTCAAACATAGATGCACTGGTGGACTACTATCTATACTTGATTTCTCATATTCTTTATGGACACCCTCTCATATACCTATGGACTTAATGTATAGGATTCTACCTTATCAGCACAATTAGGTAGGATTTCCTCATGCAGTTTTGAATGCTTGTCATCTTGCAAGTCTCCCTGAACAATATCGTGTTTCTGCTCACCATCCTAGAAATCAATAGATCCAACTATAGAAAGCTTCTCATACTATGTAGGAATCTTGTCTTGTTCCGTACTTGTTGACACCTTCTATCATTTATACATGAATGATTAGGTGCCCAAGGTCTCTTACAGATAAAGCATAGTCCTCTCCTACTTAGTTTATTCTTGCTATAGGTTTTTTCTTGCTTCCTCCATCAATTCTTCTCAACTCCTTCCTAGTCAGCACCCTTCTGAGAAATTTTATGTTTTTCCTGACCAATGATCCAAGTGGATATTGGTGGCCACCGTCCTATTCCATTGGGACCCCCACCATTGTTCCTTTCAGTTTTTTAGTTTCCTTAATTGTACCACAGTCTACTATTTTTGGCAGCTTTTTGGGTCGTGAACTTCTAGAGCCGTTTTGAGGCCCTAAACAACATTTTTTTGGGAAAACCAGGGCTATTTCGAAATGTTAAACAAACTTGGTCAGTCGAAAGTTGTATTCCTCGAATAGATCTTTCTAACGAGGTATTTTGCATGTCAAACAGAGATCGTATGCCAAAGTTACGACCCCGGGAAGCTGGTGTACCAATTTACCCAAACGAGGCTCATAGTTTTGGTGCTTCATCTTCTAGGGTTAGGATTTTGGATGTTTAGGGTTTTACATTGTTTATAAATAATAAATAGGCCTATGAGCCTCATTGTAACATAGTTCAGAGGCATGTAGCTGCCACATCTCTTCTCAGAGATAAACTACCATCGCCTGAGCTACTCTTATTTCCATTCTGTTTGTAAGCATATTTCAGTATTTGATATTAATGAAATGAAGTGTTATTTTTTCTGCAACTTTGTATTTATGATTATATCTATAATTTGTTGCGTTCCTGTTTAAGTTCGGATCAACCAGCTTCTTGACTAGATCATAGGCGACTGGTGATTCCATTGATTTCTTCCTCCAAAAGGTCAACAATTTGGATCTTAGTATCTTGCATATGTCAGCATCTCCTTCTAAGAACATGGACATAATCTTTTCCATGCTTGTTTTTAGACAGTTGAGATGAGATGATGTAATGTTGGTGTAAAAGCTTTGGAGTAACTGAAAGATTAAGTCGTCACATTCCAAATTCAACATAATCGTGCCAAAGCTAAAATCTACCATGAGTTTTAAAATTCTGCACTATTTCTGGAAAGTAGGAAGCTTGACGTTGTTCAACCCCTGAAGGGCTTCTACTATCAGTTGTGATACCTCTCTCATGATATCATTATTGGAAGGCAGTAGTGGCGATGTTAAAGTCGTGATCTTGCTGAGACAAGAAGCCACTGTGAGTCTATCCTCTTCGCAAGGATGCTCCTAGAGTTTGGGTTGTATCAACACAAGCATGGATGGCTTGAGTGCCCAACTGAGTTTCTTCCATTCTAGCTGCCCCACCCTAGACAAACATGTGTCTAATTCCTCCACCTTACGAAGGTCTATATTTGACATTGTTCGCTGCAATTCAGATCCAAGTGTGAAGATCCTAGCTTCTCTTCCTTGTCCTTCCTTTACGTCCCCTTGGTGCTTTTGCTACAGAATGATATGGAACCTTTTCGAGAATAGTTTGCTACTTTGGCCATTATTTTGGTCTAAGGAAGTTTTTGTGCGTGAGAAACAATATATTCTCATTAGCTCATCAAGATGTTTCTGAGTGTTCTCTAGGATCTCTTCAAGATCCATCTTCCCACATACCAACACAAATTTTTATCATCCAACTATCATAAATCCCAAAATTAAAACCCTTTTTATATTTTCAAATAAAACCTATATATTCAAACCCTTTTATTATGGAGCTCCAATATTTTCCCTAAGCCCATCCTTCCCACATAGGAGGGTTATTTGTTGTAGCCATTGTGTGACGTGAGAACAGCTTCTTGTCATCTAAAATATCATATAATAAACATTTTTAACACCGCTCATTGGTCATCCTGCTGCATAACTAAATATCCCGCAGTCATTGTACGCTTTTTTGCTAGCCCTGTATACCCAAAAAATCAAACAAAAATATAGACAACAACGTGCTACGTCGCCTACCAACCAATAAACCTGTCTCCACAGACCAAACCGTCGCCTCCACCTGTATTCGATCTCCTGCTCTTCGTCTGAGGATCCTTCAACGTCGTACAACACAAAGCGCATGGTAGCCAAAGCCTGACATATAATTCCTTACCTTAATCATTGCCATGCTCATCCTAGTTCCTCCATCAGAACAACAACCTTGTTATGGAAAATTTGTGCCCTTGATCTGTCAGTGAAGTAAAGGTTGCCCCTTGGACCCTTGATTTGATTTAGTCAGTGCCTCTATTGCTTGTAGATCCTCAGTCCAAGGCCTAATCCGTTTCTCTAGTAGCTCTACTCTTGAGATTCATTTCAACAACTTTCTTCAAATCATCAATTATATTCTTGTCCCTGACACCGCTTAGCTATAACTATGCAATTTAATGTGGATTTACGGGAACCATCAAAATTAGTTTTGTAACTATAGAATTATGCCATGAACCAATCTCTTATGTTAACTGGGATGGAGTACATTTAGTATATAAATATATTCCTCCCCGGCTGTCTGTAAACATGCAACCCCTTCTAGAAATTTCCACGTGGTCACCTTCACTCTTCTCGTGATTGGTGCACCTTACTCGAGATCGAATAGCGTAGTTTTGCAAGGCGTCTAGTCCAATTCGATTAAAAAGGGATCGACCTCGATCTCATCATTACTGTAATGGAATTTATGTCGAAGGCCCATTAATAAGTATGATGGCTCCCTGAGACCTTCGAATCAGTGGATCAATCAACTATTAGCGTTGTTGCAATATGTTTGCACCGATCCACAACTGTGATCTCTATGCAATTAGCACCAATATATCCCTTGGAATGATAAGACGTCGACTTCCACTTGACAGATATGGTCGTTTCTCGGTCCTCTCCCAAGCAGCAATTTTCAGCTTAGGTTTTTGTCTGTAGCAGCACACCGAGAATAGTTGATCGACCTCCACAACTAGTCTCTTCTCCACACAAATGACAGACTCTCTATATATATGCAGCTTGGTAATGCTGACAATGGCTCCTCGCAATGGGCTCTCTCTTTAACTTCGGTCTTCAGATCAGTGGGTGGCCCCTTTTCGGCCTTGGCCCATCTTGTACCCGTTGTACATGCGACTTTATCGACACTCTTCAAGCTCGATTTGTAACTGTGTAACTATGGGTGCAACTCAGAGAAGTCTTAGATCAAATATCTTTGTGTAACTGTGTAACAGTTTTGTCGCTACAACTCAGCCTACACTACCATTATATGGTCCTGTCGTTAAAGAATTTGTCCTCTTAATACTGGTGCGTTGATAAGATGGCAAGTGTTCTTTGTGGCTCCTACATAAATGGATTCTTCCAGATCTCTGCACACTTGGTTGTTCAACCCTTCCAATGGGTGAGTTGTTTGTAGTTCAAAGTAAAAACCCTCTTAGCCCTTCAATGAGATGAACTTTTATGAATCATGCTATTGTATTATTCAACAAACCTTATTATAATATATTATAAATTTCTTAGGAAATTTATTATATTAAAATAGGGACCTTTCAATTTTAGAAAAGTCTTTGATTATTCAAAAAACCAAATTAAATAGCCCGTGAGACATAAACTATACTTAGGCTTAAGTATTAAACATTATGGGTTATTTGATTAAAAGACAAAATAAAACGTATTTTTAAGATTCCCAAAGGTTGAAGTCTTTACAAACTCCAAAACTCTGCCATACCTCGCATCGCATATCTATAATAAATTAACATAATAAAAAATTCCATGGTAATACCTGTGACCCATTTTCGATTGCGATATGCGATTTTAAACTGGACCTGATGGTGGAATTAATATAATTCTAGAAATCCCCAAGTCCGCAGATCGTAATAACCACATATTCAAGTCTTAGCCTTAACCTGATAGCGATTGCGATAGCCCAGACCTAAAGAGGTCATACACTTCATCTAATAAGATCCCGTACCTACGCAAATCGCAAAAGTTCCAAAGGCTTGACCCCACTCCGTACTACTGATTGCGATATGTGATATAAGCCCGGACCCGACAGGACTATACACTCTAATCCATAAATCCCCACGTCCGCGGCTATTGCAAATTCTAAAAAACATGTTGCCCATTCCAAAAGCCACTGTCAATTGTGATTGTGATATAAAGCCCAGACCCGACAAGAAAATACATGCCAACCCATAAAATCTTGCGTTCGTGAGCTATCACAAAAAGTTCCAAAGTCCACACTCTTCTCTTTTTCTCGATTGCGATATGTGATAAGGATCAGAACCATCAGGATTATTCGCTGCAATTTATATTAATATCGCATCTGAGGGTTATATCGCAATCACAAAGTTCTAAAAATCATGCCACATGTTAATTCCGATTGCGATATCACATCAGTAGTAATGTTAGTTCACGTCATATGCCACATCATCTATCACGCTACCTGCCACGTCATAGTGACATCATGCCTGATGTCATATTGCATCACAAATCGCAATTCTTTCGACCACCTCTTATACTCTGCAACTTAAATTTGCGATTGCAATAATCTTGTGTATTGTGATATGCGATAAAGCCCCATACCTGATAGAATTATACACTGCAATTCATTTAATCCCTGCATCTGTGGCTATCGCAAATAACACAGGATCATCGCTTCCTGCCTCTTCTGCCCATTCCGATTGCAATTGCGATGTGATTTAAGAAGCCCCCCTTTAGATTTTATTTGGAATACTCATTGTCTAGTCCAATTGAGATTTTTTTTATTTCTGCCCTTGATTCTAATCCGATTTTAATTGTTTTATGATCTACGCCAAACTCTGATTTCTGATTGTGATAAGCCATATAATCCACCTCCTCACTCCGAATTCCTCTCCATGATGTCTGTGTTGGGATTTATTGCACGCTACGTTTTTCCTAATTTCTTGCAAAACATGATTTGTTTCAAATAAAATTTGTTTATCCTCTCATTTAAGTTTATCTTATCGATTCTAGTTTTCGGTGTTTAGGTTCATGATAGAGGAAGACAGTTGTGCTGATAAGTGGTAGATTAGTTCAAACAAACAAATAGATATTTAGAGAATTCGATCAAACAAACGAAGTAGATGAAGACAACAAATCACTTTCATAAACTTCTACCAAAATACTTTCTTCCTTTAAAGTGTTGTTGAAGGGATCTGTTTAAATGCCCTCAATGCACTGCACAATACATTGGAGTTTTTTTCTACTATTTAAGCTTACTTGTTGTAGAAAATAGAGGTCCATAATCAAGAGAAAGCCTTGTAGGCTTGCACTATTATACCTCATAGTATTTTTAATAGAATGATAGGTACTAAATCAAAGGGATCTAGTTAAACTCGTCAAAGCCACTATTCCAAATGGAAAAGGAAATGCTTTAAGGTCCTGATCCGGATTTAAACAGGAACGCAATAGATTACAGAGATAACCATAAATACAGAGATGCGATAACCATAAATAAAGAGATGCAGCGGAAATAACACGTCATTTCATTAATGGAAAATACTGAAATATGCTTACAACCAGAAATGGAAATAAACCAGCTAGGGCGATGGCAGCTTATCTCTGGGAAGAGATGTGTGGCTACATGCCTCTGAACTGTGTTACAATGAGGCTCGAAGGCCTATTTATTGTTGAGAAACAATGGAAAAAGCCTTCACATTCCAAAACCTAACCCTGGAAGATGAAACGCCAAATTGTGGGCCCCGTTTTTGGGTAAGTTGGTACATCAACTTCCCGGGGTCGCGAATTGGTCGTCTTATCTCTGTTTTACGTGCATTATAGCCCGTTGGAAAGATCTCTCCGAGGACTACGACGGAAAAGATGATTTTTAAACAGAATCGCTGGCGGTAGATTTCCCAAAAAACGTAGTTTAGGGCCTCAAAACGGCTCCGGAAGTTTAGGACCCGAAAAACTGCTAAAAATAGTAAATTGTGCTATAATTAAGGAAACTGAAAAAAACTGCATGAAGCATAAGGGGATCCAAGCGGTATTGCGGGGTGGCCACCAATATCCACTGGATCAAAAGGGATGA
This sequence comes from Pinus taeda, assembly GCA_000404065.3. Lineage (NCBI taxonomy): Eukaryota > Viridiplantae > Streptophyta > Pinopsida > Pinales > Pinaceae > Pinus > Pinus taeda. The sequence goes on along the minus strand of APFE030650366.1, from coordinate 9,805 downwards.
AGCTTCTTCATCAAGATTTGTTGCCAGGTTTGAGAATGGTTTGGACTTTTGTGAGATTGATTTATGAACAGGAGAGAGTCAGATTTCTCGGTTGGGAAGAAAAGAGACAGCAAAAATGAGCTTGTGCATACAAATGTATGGGGCCTTTCAAGTATCATCTCTCGGTGGCTCTCGTTATTATGTTACTTTTATTGATGATACAACTAGAAAAGCTTGGATTTATTGTATTAAGAATAAATCTGATGTATTTGATACTTTCAAGAAATGGAAAGCTTTGGTTGAGATTGAGACAGGAAAGAAATTGAAGTGTCTCAGATCAGACAATGGAGGTGAATATTGCAGCAAAGAGTTTGATAAGTACTGTTCAGAGCATGGAATTCGCAGAGAGAAGACAGTTCCAAGAACACCATAGGAAAATGGTGTTTCAGAAAGGATGAACAGAACAATCATGGAGCATGCAAGTTGCATGAGATTGCATGCATGATTGCCTTTACAATTTTGGGCAGATGCTGTAGATACTATTGTTTATCTAATTAACAAAGGGCCTTCAAGTTCCTTGGATGGTGGTGTTCCAAGGGAAGCATGGATAGGTAAAAAGGTAAACACTCTTTTTTAAAGCCTTTTGGTTGTGATGCCTTTGTCCATATTAATAAAGAAAATAAAACAAATCTTGAGGTAAAGTCAAAGAAAGGTACCTTTATTGGATATGGTGTTAATGATTTTGGTTATCACTTATATGATTACGAAAATTGCAAAATCATTAGGAGCAGAGATGTAATATTCAATGAAAAGGTCTTGTATAAGAATCAGTTGCAGGAAAAGAAATAGGAAAAAGAAAACAAATACGTAGTTCTTGATGAAATCACTGAAAAAGTAAAGGTGCCTAAAAATAATAATAATCAACAACCACAACAACAGCAACAGGAACCCCAAACACCTGAAAGTGGTGTTAGAAAATCTACCAGGATAAGTATACCCCCTAAACGATACTCTCCTTCATTATATTATTTATTGTTGACTGATTCTGGTGAACCTGAATGTTATGAAGAATCAATGCAGGTTAAAATCAGGAAGAAGTGGGAGGTAGCCATGTAAGAAGAGATGGACTCCTTAATGCATAACCAGACTTGGGATTTAGTCAGGTTGCCTACAAGAAAAACTACATTGAGGAATAAATGGGTTTACAGGATGAAGGAAGAAGATGGAGGAAAATACAGGTACAAAGCTAGACTTGTGATGAAGGGGTTTGCACAAAAGAAAGTTATTGATTTTAATGAAATATTTTCTCCTGTTGTTAAAATGACTTCAATCACAACTATTTTAAGTCTAGTAGCAGTTGAAGATTTTCATCTTGAGCAATTAGATGTAAAGATAACCTTTCTCCATGGGGATTTTGGGGAAGAGATATATATGCAGCAGCCACAAGGATATGAGGTAAAAAGGAAGGAGAAACTAGTGTGCAGGTTGAAGAAGAGCTTGTATTGCTTAAAACAGGCTCCAAGGCAGTGGTATCTAAAATTTGAAAAGTTTATGTTTGAACAAGGTTATACTAGATGTCACTCTGATCATTATTTTTATCTGAAAAAGCAAAATGATGGCAGATATATTATATTTTTATTGTATGTAGATGGCATGCTTGTTGCAGGGTCTAACATGTAGGAAATAAATGTGCTCAAAAGAAAATTGGCAAATTCATTTGCAATGAAAGATTTGGGAGCTGCAAAACAAATCCTTGGTATGAGAATAACTAGAGACAGGAAAAATCACAAATTAACATTGTCTTAGAATGAGTATATACAAAAGGTGTTAAAAAGATTTAAAATGCACAATGCAAAACTAGTTAGTACACCTTTTGCTAGCCATTTCAAACTTAGTAAGGAAATATGCCCAAAGACCCAAAAAGACATGGATTATATGTCTAAAGTTCCATATGCATCAGCAGTTGGAAGCTTAATGTATGCAATGGTCTGCACAAGGCCTGATATTGCACATGCAGTGGGAGTTGTAAGCAGGTACATGAACAATCTAGGAAAGGAACATTGGATGGTATTGAAATGAATTCTCAGATATTTGAAAGGTACCACAAATCAAGCATTATGATTTGGTGGTTCAAACATTTCTCTACAGGAATATGTTGATGCAGATATGGCAGGTGACAAAGATAACAAGAGGAGCACTACAGGATATGTATTTATTGTAGGTGGAATAACTGTCAGTTGGGTTTCAAAAATCCAAAGTGTTGTTGCACTTTCAACAACAGAAGTAGAGTATGTTGCTGCTACAGAGGCTAGTAAAGAAATGATTTGGTTACAAAGGCTTACAGGTGAATTGGGTAAGAAGCATGATATGGGCACGTTATATAGTGATAGCCAAAGTGCCATTCATCTTGTAAATTACTCAGCATTTCATTCCAGGACTAAACACATATAGCTCAAGTACCATTTTATGCGATCAGTGTTGGAAGATGGAGAGTTGAAGCTACAAAAGATACACACTAGCCAGAATCCTGCAGATATGCTAACAAAAGTTGTAACCAGGGAGAAATTGAGAATATGCTCAGTTTCAATTGGTCTTCAAGGATGACAATTAAGATGAGAAACGGCCAGGTCCAAAGAGGAGTCATTGTCCAGCCAATGAAGCAGCGATGGAGTTGCTACAATCATTCCTCAAGTGGGAGATTGTTGAGTGTGGAGCATGATTATTTAGAGGTCTTTGTTTCAATTGGATGTATACCCCAGGAAGTTTGTACACCCCTCCATGTGGGGGGGACTTGTCCCCCCACGGGGGTCCGGGGGCGCTAATCCCCCCCGACTGGGGGGTCTGGGGGCCAGCGGTCCCCCGGGGGGGGGGGTTTCAGGGGCAGCGCCCCTAAAGCTAAAAACAAATGTAAAATTTCCTTGTAAAAGTATAGTAATTTCTAGTCAATCTGGGTTGTTCATTAGGCATATGATCTGACGGTAGAACTTATGTTTAGTTTAGGATTTTCTGCCCTAGAAGGCAACCCCTCTCTTTGTATGAGGGCATTATATTGAGGCTATGTAATACATGTGTATTCTTCGAGCGAGAAACAGAGAGGTGAGACTATGAGAGAAAACAGAGGATATTACAGCCGATCTGCTATAGGTTGTGTCTCTTCATTTTGCTGGATAATAGAATGGAAGGACTGGCTGTTCAGGGTGGTCGTAGCCCAAACTGGGTGAACCACGTATATCTGTGTCTCTCTAGTTTTATGTGTTTTCTGTGTTTATATTTATGCAATATTCTATGTGTTCCATTGCTTTGTAATATATAATTTTCTAACATAATCCTCTATGGCTTAGTGTGGAAGCGGAACAAACTAAGGAATTCCAAGAGACCTTGGGATGTGGAACCCAACAGTTAAACCATGTACTATAAATGTATATGTTTTGTTAATAAAAAATGGACTCTCATGATTTATCTTTCATATTTTTTTGATGCCCATGTGTGTGGTTAATATCAGAAGAGGCATATTCCTGCCCCGCATAATTACTTTGAGCCATTTATTTTATGGCCTTTTTGTGCAGGTCATTTCTGCCATCAGTTATGCATTTCATGAATATTTTCTCAGCTAAATTCTAGTTGCAACCTCTGTCATTTCTCCAACGCCATTTTTGGCTTCCCTCTATTTTGTAACTCCCTATTCTGTCTATTATTCACTTGCATATAAAAGCATTGCTCCTCTACTATGCTCTGACATACAATACGCTATTTGTATCTGCTCTAACATATAATACCCTATTGGTATGCTGCCCATATCGATTTAGTTTCCCATATAGTACGCTGCCCATGGTGAACGTTGTGGTGTCAGTTGCCTGAAGCCTGCTCCTTGCAGATGGTGTCAGTATACGTTTTATTCTCTCTGGATAGTCCGCCCTCCAACTGTTATGCTCGGTGAATATTGCTGGTTCGACTTGTGATGAATAAATGTTACCATTCTCATGCCATGTGAATGATGATGCGATGTGATCATTCTCATGAGGTCTTGTAGGTGATGTTCCCATGTTACCATTCTTATTTTGATCCTTGGTATAAAAAAAAAATAAAACAGCAAACAGTGATTGTCCAAGACTGTTCATCTGAGCAAATATCCAGTACTGAAGTTGTCCGGTGAGATGGGCCGAGTTCACAAGTAAACAAACAGTGCCTGGGCGGATCTAGGCCATCATCACGTCCAATGGCTACAATATTGGTAATAAGCCAGTGCAAGTGCTGGATCCCAGGAAGGACAAGATGTTGCTCCTTCATAACCTGATTATTTGGATTTATGAAAGACCCATACTAATATGGAGTGCTAAAAGATTTCTTCCTCTTGGGGATTAATATTCATTTCATCGTAAACAAGGTATTTGGGTGCAGATTTCACATCATCTACCAATACTTCATTGTCGAGGTCAATTTTCTTTTCACCATAGAGCGGCCAGAACTTCATAAGAGGAATGAAATCGTTCACAACTCCTCCGATAATGATTTCTCTCATCAGTTGCCACCTTATTTCCTCCATTCTTTACTGAATGCAGGAAGATGACAATTGAAAGCAAGTAGAATGAAAGGATTGAAGGTGCTTCAGAATGCAATGAAGATACCGAATCGACACGCCATTGTTTTCTTTGGTATATATATAACACTGGTATATAAAGGATTTCTCCAAAACGCAGTGTTTCATATACCTAAATGCTGAATATATCAATATATTCATCATCAACACAAGTTTTAAAGGAGAGTCACAATTGTGTATTCTCTGCGCAATTGGAAAGTGATTGTGATCCGGCGAAAGCAGCTCTGCCAAAAGACTATGAGAACAAGGTTGAGAATGATCTGATGAGTTTAAACCACAACTTCAATGCGATGATTCACAGATTTTAGGTTTCAAAAGCCCAAGTTTGAACTGGTCAGGCAGAAGTATTCATCCAAAGCGAAAGCATTCATTTGAAAGGAATGCTCTACACGTCACGTTGGTTGCGGGGTGTGAGATGATTTGCATAAATTATTGTCGGAAGCGAAGCAAACTGATGGCTGGAAAGTTGTCTTCGATGCTTGGAACAAACAAATTCTCAGTTATGTTTCCACCAAAATGCCAAATAAGTGTTGCGCTGGAATATGCATGCTAGGAGTGACTTGCGAGGAGCGTAATCACCAATGATTTCTGGAATCTTACTCCACTTGGTTTCAAAGTCTTCTTTTACTTCTGATTCAGCTTTTCTTAGAGTGGCTGCATGTGCTTCACTTTCAGACCTTTTAACTAGATTGGGAAGCTTCCCCAGTGTAAAGAAAGAAGGAACCTCTTTGGCTGGGAAACTCATGCAAATAGTTTTGAAATTACTTGGTTAAGATAATTCAAAAGATGTGTTAGCTTCCACACTCTGCTTAAAATGGTAATGGATTTACATAATGATGTGAAAGATCTTCCTCTGCAGTGCAACGACGTTCAGGGTTGAACTAAAGCATTCGAGAGAGTAGTGGCTCCAATTCAGAATCAGGTAATTTCTCTTGATCTTGAAGATATTTATCCATGATGTGATTTTGATGGAAGATATGCTTTATTTGAAGTTTTCCACGAGAAGACAACTTCAAAAAATTCCAGCGTGCTCCCCATATGTCTATTGCTGAGTCGTAGTTTCCAAGTGACATGATAAATTCTAGAGGATGATAAGTAGGTGTCATAACAGATATTGAATAACATCTGTAAATGTTAACATCGTTGATTACCTCTTGGAATGGGCATGGAATATTGAAGTCACAAATCTTGACAGTGAAGGGTAACATTACCAATACATTTCCAGCTTTTATATCCTTGTGCCAGTCATTGCAGAAGGCTTAAAGTTTGTATACTTGCAGTGTTTTTCAATTAACATAATTTTATGGTGCCTGTGTGTCATGCGAAATACAAGCAACCTGTAGATTTGGAGGTCAAAGGGATACAAACACAATCTACATATATATGCATTGATTCCTTTTTACTTCAACTGCTGCATAAGATTTTGGTGGGTTGTATAAAGGCAATGATTGTTTTGACAATTAAAAGTAGCCTTTTGTGGAGGAAAGTTTAGTCAGTTGTATTGTGAGAACATAGTGCTAGTCATGAGTAAACTCTTATTTTTATGTAATGGATTGTAATTGGTGCTTGCTGGTTGCACACTGATCATTTACGGCACATTTATAAAGGATATTATTGTGTATTGTGAGTGGGTATTACTTTTCTGAATTGAGTAGTAGTTGTGATTAGTTTTTAAGGTGTAATTCTGACATTGAAGAAAAACATGGCCAGAATCAATGAAGTATTAGAGTTCCTCAAAACTCTGATATTGTCTACTACTCATGATACATTAAAAGTCAACAAAGTTTCTCTCACATACATTCAGGTCTGTCAACAAAATGCACAAGAGAAAATTGATTTTTTGCAGCTCGAATCTCAGCTACAGCAAGAAGAATTAAAATAGAGGAGTCATCATTTTGAACCTGTTTCTATTCAGAAGATTGAAATAGACTCCCATAAAGCAGCAGTTGTACATGCAGATGCAGAAGTTCAATTTACACTTCCTAAGCCCATCATCAGACCTTGGGAACAGTTTGTCCACAAAAAGCACAGAACTGGTCTTGGATATGATAAGGACATGTCCTTTCATATTCCAGACTATTCAAATCCCACTCAGTTTCATAGTGTTGGATTTCTTCATGGCAGTTCATCTCTAGCTGTTTCAGGCTCTGCTCCTCTTCCACAACAATTGATTGTGAAATGCCAACACTATGATCGAGTTGGCCATCTGAAAGATCATTGTTTTGATCTTCATCCATGTAAGCATTGTCATAAAACCAGCGAATCTTCAAACAAATGCTTTAGAAGTAAACCTCCTGCAAGAACAAAGATTCATCTTGGATGGATCGCTTCTTGGCAATGGGTATCAACAACCAAGAAGATATTTCAGTCACATGTCAGAACTTGTTCAAGAGTATTGAATAATCATGCTGTTGAGTTTTCTCCATCATCTCACCTTGTATCTAACAGGGGGGGAAATGATGGTCATCTACAAGCTTCAAAGCCAAATCAAGCGAGCCTGAGCCACAACTTGCCACACCAGTTTCAGAGTTGTATCCAGAGACAAAGATGCCCCTAAGCATGCCTTCAGTTGGTAATGCCTTTTCGAAGAATCTGGGACACTTCCTCTAGCAAAAGACTTCAGCTTCTTTCCAGTTTCATAAGAATTCCTGGAATAGAGTTGGGGACACTTCCTCTAGCAGAAGACTTCATCTTCTTGCCAGAATTGGAAGAGTTCTAGGAATTGCATTAAGCATTCCAAAGTTGTTGGTCATCCTTAAACCATCACAGGTTGAGACTTCCCTTTTCAGGTTGAAGTTCTCCCTTTTATGCAGGGTGAGACCTCCCTTTCATGGTTGAAGGTTTCCCTCTTCAAAACATCAGGAGCATTTCCTCTAGCAGAAGACTTGAGCGTCATGCCAGACTTGGAAGAGTTCCAGGAACTGCACTAAGCATTCTAGTGTTGGTGGTCATCCTTAAAAAACCGCCCTTTATACCAACATTTCAGAGAGCACATTCAGCCTAGTGTTGCCATGCATTTTTTGCACATTTTGTATTATAGCTCTCTTCTTGGACTCATACATAACCCTTCAGATTAAAGGGGGGGAATGTTGGACACCTAATCCTCTATGGGTGAGTGTGGAGGCGGAATAGACTAAGGAAGTCCAAGAGACCTTGGGATGTGGAACCCAACGGTCAAACCATGTACTA
>APFE030650365.1:20535-81546 GCA_000404065.3 Pinus taeda | reverse complement strand
GTGCTTCAGTGTATCCAGTCTGAAAATTTATGAAACGTGGTACCTGGAGGAAGAAAGAGAAGGTTGTAGCCTTCGGTAGGTCGGCACCTACATACTAGTACATCAGCTAGTAGAAGAGCCAAGGGGGTGGTAGCTCTCTTCTAGTAGCAGCTGGAAAGCAAGTAAAGGTTGGAGCATTTCAGCAGGTAGCAGCCTGCATACTAGTAAATGGACCAGCTAGTACAAGAGCAAAGCGGGTTGTAGCTCCCTTCCATGAGAGTTTGGAGAACGAGAGAAGGTTGTAGCCTTCTGCAAGTAGAAGCCTGTGTACTGGAATAAGTCTGCACCAATACAAAACTATTGTAAAAATAATTTCTTATTAAAGAAGATTGAGACGACTTGCAGCAGGTGGTTTTCACCCACATTGGGTTTCCACCTTATATCATGGTGTTCATGTGTGCTTCTTGTGTGTGATGATTTGTTATGTTTTACTGCTTTTGTCTACTGGTCATATGGTCAATGAAGTTCTGATGCATTATCTAAAGATTAACATATAATAGATTATCTGAATCATAAGTATTCTGGACATACGCTAGTTTCAATAGACACAGTCCCGTATACACGCGGGTTCACCTAACTGAAGTAGCGTATATGTATCTAAGCATGGAAATGAAAAAGTTTTACTGATTTGATAATACTGATTCACCCCCCCCCCCCCCCCCCCCCCCCTCTCAGTAATTATTTCCACAATAACTAAGAGTTCATCTATCCACATCAGAAATGTTACATTGCCTTTATATCGTTATTTAAATATGCAAGTTAAAGAAGAAAATCGACACAAAGGTTTAATCGATTTAAAAAGGTTGATCAAACTAGAATCTAACTATTTATTTGCCTCTTTAAGAGAGGAATTAAAACAAAACTAAGATGAAGATATAAAACCAATATAAAACATGAAATACTATCTTGAACTAGAATGGGATAGCCCTCTCCTAATATGAGAGAACGTTAACTAAAATAGGGGGAAAGACTGGTTTATGAATGAATTCAAAATTAATATTCGATTATGAATTTCAAAATAGTTTATAACCTCATGAAAGGTTAAAACAACTATGTAAATGAATCTACTTTAATAAATAGTTACTAAGGTAAGTCCATCTACAAGCCTGAATTCATATTAAACATAATTCATTAGAAAAATTGTATTAATTAAAAGAAATAGTTCATTTCAATTAATATACATAAAAGAAAAATACACATGTAAATGAATAATAAATAGTTATCATTCAACACAAGTATAATTCAATGAATTAAGTATGATTTTGATCTCATTTTGCCTCTTGGAGGTAGCTCCTGCAAGACTTCAGCAGCATATCACAATTGACTCAACAGTAGTGTTAGAGATCAAAGAAACATACTACTTAGAATGTATATCAAAACCAATTATAAAACTTTGTCAAAAATATCAAAATCTAACATTTTGGTAATAGTACACAAGAATGAAAATTCATTAAAAATTACGAAAATTACATTACAAATGCGTAGTCTTGGAGCAGCTCAGACCCATAGTAAAATTGCCTACAATAGTACAAAGCAATTATAACAAAGCCAAAAATCCTCTTTCAATCTCTACAATAATTCTCTATGTGCTAAACAATAGTGTATAAGCACAAATTAAATCATAGCAGAGACCCCCTATGGTGGATCGCGACCCCTCCCCCCGCCCTTTGCATCGAATTCAGGAGTATTTATAAAAGATTTACAGAGCTAACATCCCCCCTTCTATCTCTCAACAACAAAATTAATTACAGGAAAGATGACTTTAATTGGAACTCTGACAAAACGTAGATGAACACAACAGAACAAATTGCCCAATTTGGTTTGTGCTGATATGAATGATCCCTCTTGTTTGAATGGCTAGGAATAATTTACAAGCAATGTAATGGCTATTCAACTCATTCAACAACTTCTTTACCAATTAAGAAATCTCTTTTGCCACCGGGAGAAATTGCATTGGTAATTGATATGTTCTCACAATCGGCTTTGTATCAAAAGTCAAAAAGAAAATAGAATTATATTAAATAGTTGGCTTTTTAGTAAAATAGTGAAAACATAGATCAAACTATAAAAATGTGTTAAATTATTCTTATGCCAAGAAACCCTTTTAAATTAATTAAGTGGATTTTAATTATACGTGGCAAGAGCTAAGTGGTATCAGAGGTAAGCCCATCAGAACTTTTTATAATGTGTGCAAACAAAAAACACCGATATCGGGAGAATCTGATATGGAGTGGATGTGATTTCACATTTAATTATTTTTTAAAAATTGTATTGGGTCCAAACATTGAAGGTGAATGGATTATCGAGGGGTTTACAAATGTTACCATTTTAAAAGTTCTGATATATAGGCGGACGTGATATTCTGATTAGACCATCGTTAATACACATATTGGGTCTACATATCAAAACTTGGTAGATATCAGAAGTAGGAGGGGAAGGCTCATTGGGATATCGGCAATCCGAGAGATATGAATATTGGAGATCGGAGATCAGAGAAATATGATTATCGGAGATCAGAAATTGGAGGAATATGATTATCGGAGATCAGAAATCGGAGGAATATGATTATCAGAGATCAGAGATCGGAGGGATTGGCATATCGAAATATCGGTGAGGAATCATTTCAGAGTTTTTTTAAATGTGTCTCGAAGGGAAATATCTGATATGAATTACCTTCAATATGCAAGAGCGGAAACAATGATGTGGAATGTGAGTCCTCTGATAGAGCTTATAAATTATAGTGCCTTTATATAAAGGTCAGACTTTGATTATATGATATGTTTGTTTAATACTCCGAAGTCTATAAAAAGGGTTTGCCACATACATATTTTGAATTTAATACGCCCCCCATGGCACTTATATGGATTGGATATTATATTCTTTTATTACAACATAAGCCATTGTATTATGAATCGGGGTTTTGACATCAGGGAATTCTAAAAGGTTTCCTCTGATGTCAAAGCTTTGATATCTTCGATATATTATAACCACTTGTTTAATGATTAAGTCTTAAATCCTATGCAAACATCTTGGTATCAGGGGTTATTGTATTCATTAATCTAATTAATTAAGATGTTTAAAACAAAAACTTATTTACAAAGTTTATTAACAAACAAACTGAATCAAACTTAGGCAAACTATAAAAATAAAACAAGTGTATATAAAAAGCAAATTAGACTTGAAATGAAGCAATCACACTCAAAGTCTATGTGCAATGCCAAAAGGGTCCCCATATCTATTATGATAGAATAAAATGGGGGTGTTTTGTTTTCACTACTACAACAACTTAAGAAAATAAAATAGTTTTGGAGTGAAATTCAGCCCAACCAAGTGAAGGGGTGTGTTCCCTAGCTTATTTTAGCACATTCAACAAGTATAAATATATGATGCGACATTTCATTTTTATAAAAAATCAAGCAAGTTTCTTCTTCTTTTATAAGATCACTTGTACATCCTCACGTGAGGAAAAAAGGAGGATGAATTGATTATTTTTTACTGAGTTGTTTATCTCTTTGTTTGACCAAGTTTGACTAGGGTTGACAGAGATGCAGGCGGGCCAAGTTTGACCACAGTTAACTGCAGGAGTTGCATGTTGAATTTTGACTGCAGTTGACCACAGGAGTCGTAGGCCGAAGTTTTACCAATTTGACTGAACTCAACTGCAGATTGACCGCAGTTGTCCACAGGGCTTAATTTGACCAGAGTTGATTGGTTTGATTGGTTTTGACCAGTGTTTTCTTGTTGTTGATTTTGACTAGGTTTGACTAGTATTTTTTTTGCTTAGAAATTGTCACAGATTTCTAGATAATTTGGATTTGTAAACCTTGGTAAAGAATATTTTCTCCTAAAAGAAAATTTGTTGGGTTTTCTCTCAAGGTTGTGTTTCTCAAGGTAAAATTATTGTCTCTATTGTGCATGGTTGTCTTTCTGTGATATTTAGTGTTTCCATTGCATTTAATGTTGATATTTTTGTGAATAATTGCAAGATGATATCAATGGCATGTATTAAATTGTTTGAAGACCATCAGGTAGTAATTATCAGTTCAAAAAATCGGTTTCTACTATGCATCTTGTAGAAAATTCAATAGTAACCACTCAAGGATGTTATACAAGTCGACTTTGATGCAAGGGATGAATATAATTATGATGACCTTAATTTTCATGAGAACTTTAAGTAATGTTTTATTTTCTTCCATTGAACTAAGATAATTTATACAATATTGTTTAGATTAGATCATTATATGTATAAGATCCTAATAAATTATAAATTATTTATATTTTAACTAATTTTTTTGTAGGTTAAATTTTATTACCTCACATCAACCAAAAATCCGTTACATAGTTCAACCATTCACTTCCAACTGACTTTATGGCAGATGGTCTCAACCTGCCTACTGGGAAACCATATATTTTAGACCTTTTATCGATAGAGTAGCAAGACCAAAACTAAAAAAAGTACAACATTTGTAACATCACTAGAGAGTCTATGAGAGTATCATGCCATAAAAAATTAACAACAAACATCTAACAGCTGGGAATCAAAAGAATTCACTAGTGTTAGTATTTATGCACTAGAGCCTAGAGGGACTAATGAGTTAGCAATCAAGGCATGTGGAATTCGATCTAAGCCAGATGAGTGTCCACCCTTTCCATATGGAATCACATATTATATTTCTCTCTTTTCAAATCCATGAGGTGAGCAAAGACATTGTATTGGTCTTCTTGTATTTCCATTAGGATTATGCCCAATAAATTTTTTGTCTTCCAATAAAGGAATAAGACCTAAAGACATTGTTTCTTGTAGCCCCTGGTGTGGCCAAGTTCCAAAATCAATTATCCAAACTCCTCTAACAACTTTGAATTAGACATAGTATGTCAGTCTCTAGCAGCCAAATTTTCAAGATTATGCAATTCATATTGAATGTCATTAGGGATGGTCGAGTTGAAAGCTTCAATAGCCTCTCCAGATTGTTAGTTATCACAATTCTAGCATTGTTGGCCTTTGCACCCCCGCCCGCCTCTATTAATTTTCATGCATTGTCTTTGAATGGAGGTAAGTTTTTGGGGTTGAAACCAAACAGTAGTTTCACATAGTATATCAGTGACAAAGCACCAGACTTGCACCCACAAAAAATATCTCAATACTAAAGTGGTGAGTAAGGTCTTCCAACAAAATCCACAGATAACACTAAAACCCATAGCAATTAGACTTGAAAACACCATGTTAATTTTTCTTAGGGATATATTATTCTTTTATTTGATAATTTCATTTATTCACTAACATATTAAGTTCACCCCATAATATCATAACATTATTCATATTTAGATCATTATTCAACAACATATGCAACTATATAGAAAGAACAATATCATCATCATCAATTTCGCAGAACATAAAGGAACAATAGAAGAAAAGCATTCGCACATAAAGACACCAAGATTGGTCAAAGACAAGGGAAAAACCCACTATGGGGAAAACCCTTTCAAATTCTTCTTCTGATTAGATTTCCATTTAATGATTCAGAAAAACAGAGTACATTGATCCATATCTTCATCCATACAACTATCTTGAAAAAACAACTACACAATATCCATGAAATGAACCCAACAATGCTTATATTCAAAATTTTGATTCTGAAGCCTGTAATGAATTGTCCCTATCTGTGGTCAATTATTGAACACTGCGGTCACTGAACGAAATATTCGAACAAATGAAATTTCATCATTTAGGTCTCAGTCACACAGAGGAGGATTCATGTGTGCAACTGGGAATGTTCCAGTTTCTCTCTGGATTCTATAAGACAGTGACTGCAGTCTACAATTGAGACTCATAAACCCTAGATATGAGTCACATGGAGGAGGCATTAAGCGTGCGACTGAAAATTTTAAGTCACACAGATGATCTAGTTAGCCTGTGATTCTAATCAAGTTCTTCCTATGCTATGCCTGTGATTGAGGTCCAAAACCTAAAATAAATAGGTGAGCTTTGGACCCTGCGATTTCGTCTTTGAGTGAACCCATTCCTCTACAAACGCACCTCAAACCTATGCGAACCAAGAAAATTAGAAAAGAGCATAAAATAATGTATCACGATGATATTCAAATGAGGATGAGGTCACTTGTATTTATAACCTTCCAAGGGTGTCCAATTTTCTTTAGGACCAACCTTATCAATATGTACATGTGGGTTTTTATTCACAAGTACACTTTCCCTTATCTGATTTGAGTGATCTTTAGGTTGATTTTTGGCCTCTCTGAAAGAGGAATTCAGTGCAATTATTATCTCCATCAAATGAGTTTTCCAAAGTGGAATTTGACCACAGTTTCATATTTTAACACTCCCTCTCAACTAGGGATAATACCACCTGCATCATGTCATGTGTATCCTACCATCAAATCATATCCAATATCAAGTATCTCATCTTCATATTTCATCAATTCTAGTCTTGGTTCATCTCTGCATTCCTCATTATCTTTTAATTGTCTCTACTCATATGTTGAACAATCTCAAATCTAAAAGAAGTATAATTTGACATCGAAGGGGAGCCTAGGCTACCACCCTCTATCCATCAGGGAGCAACTACTACCACCCGAAATCATTGCCAGTGGGGAGTCGAATTCTACCCCCCAGGAAACATCAGTGGGGAGCCAAATTTATGAACTTCATCATCATTGGAAAGCATATCATTAGGAATCACATCTCAACCTGGAACCACATCAGGGAGCATATCTCAACTCAGAATTTCATCAGGGAGCTAAACGTCTACAACCCCATATCGAGAAATAGGTGATATAAGGGAGATACTGCTCAAACCATCCTATTTCCTACCAATTTTCCAAACAATCACCCTCAAAAGTCATGTGGTAGAACACTTGCATCATAATTAGATTGTGTATTACACCCCCAAGTATACTCTCAACCTGTTGGCCAGACAGGGGGCAGTATTCTCGACAAGCCCTGCCTATGGGCATAATTCTAACTAGGGTATAATCTGCAAATACCAAGATATGGGAGAAATATCTCCATCCCTATGGGTAACAGATAGGGGAGAAACATCTCCATCCTTATGGGTAACAGATAGGGGAGAAACATCTATGACCCTACTATTTAGAGATCCCTCAACATGAGGAACCCTCCATCTCAATTCCACACCTTGGGAGCTCAAACAAGGGGGAAGAGTTGGCTCAGTGTCCTCGATAAATGATGCTCTCTGTAGATCAACAACATATCATCATGCTCATATCTGGTAATCATCATGTCTCAATAGCAGTTTTCATATTCATCATCCCTCTCATAGAGGCAGCAACAACAAGCCTAAGCTTTTCTTGTAGAGTAGCAATATCTCAATGTATGAAGGTATCTAATTCCTAGCTATATATTGGATTCTCTACCAATCGGATACACTCATTATTATTGCAATGTATCCCTACCATATTCAGAACTTTCCCAAACAACTTTCTAAGGATCCTTTTTATCTTGCCTCAAAATTGGTCATGTTAGCCACATCATACTCAACCTCGGTCGTACTTAAAGCTACAAACTTCTCATCCAAAAAATCATGGAACATCTCATACTAAGGTAGCATATGAATGTTCTTAACAATAACGATCCCAATCATAATCAGTACATCCATGCAGTCACATATCACAGGAAGAATATCTCATATCAGAAATTGTTCATCCCATGCAAATATCTCGAAGGGTACTTGGCAGCAACTTAATGTGTATGAAGTGGCTCAATCATGAATTCACTCAGTTTCTATGATCAACATATGTGGGCGGGTGTTCAAACAAAACACCAATGCTTCAATCAACTATTGGTTTCCTAGTGAGGTTCAACAATACCTTTTCATTACTTCTTGAAATTCAATCAGTGTGTCCAAGGATTTGCATTTCCACTTTCCAACAATTTTGTAATAGCTTCACAATATAGGTTCCCAATTTCAGAAATTGATTCATCATGTCATGATTCATTATTTCGAGCTTTAAAAGCCAAATCCCTCTTACTTTGATCACTAGAGTCTCATTACCTGTCAAGAGTAGACCATCAGTATATAAAATCAAAATTAAAATTGTACCTTGGACCACTTTTGAAGTAAATGTTTGGATTCACACATCATCCTAGCTTCACCAGATAACTATCAATGTGGAAATATCAGGATCGGGGAGCTTGCTTCATACAATGATTTATACAATCATAAAAATTTACCAAAGCAATATGTTTAGCCTTACACAAATCAATAATGTGGAATCAAATCAACTACATTAGTGTATCAAGTTTAGATTCCAGATCAGAACTAATATCAAAATCATCAATATCAGAGTATCAATTCTTTAGACTAGGTGACAGGTAGAGCTTTCATTTTTTATTATGTCAATGATATGCCATCTACCAAGCAATATCAATCCAAATTTCATCAATGCATCCCCATGATCATAATATAAGTCAATAGATGCAAATACATACACCAAAAATAAGTCATGTAAGTTCCTTCCATTTATTGTAATATTACTGCATACTAAATCATAATTGTCAATACTTCAATGATTGTGTCACAACTAATGATTTCAACACAAAATATCAATATAAGTCATTGAAAGTCATTATGCCCACATAGCATTGTTGTCAAGGAAAATTATCATTTGTCAAATCAAATCATTAGTCATCAAGTCAAATCCTAATTTTGTTATCACGATGCTATCTATAGCCCAAAACATATCTCAATCATCAAGTCAAACTTCTAAATCATTATCAAGCATCATGTTAGAACTCCAAATACTGCTTATTTATATCAATCAGCCAAATCTAGTCAAACCCTTACAACTGTTATCAAATACTATCATACACAAGCTTCAATGGTTAAATCATAATGAAGGTCAAAGATAACTGGACTAACGGTGCGTTGCTGCAACCCTAGCCACGCCCGACTAATCCCTCCTTCATGCGATCTTCTCCTCTATGGAGCTCGGAGGTGGCCCTGAGGCCCCTCCTCCCTCGCTTCCGGAGCTCGAAGCCTTCAGATCCCTAATAGCAGCTACTAGGAAACATCAGAACTCTAGCTCACAGCAAAAGTTTGTTAAAAAATTGGACAGCATTCCCACGGTGACCTTGCCTATAGAGGAAACATGGAGATCAGTGTTGAACCTAGTAGAAAGAGGCCTCATTGGCCAGTTTACAGGGCTATGGCCGTCCCCGAAAGCAGTAGAAGAATGGGTTAAACGAAACAGGATTCCACTAGTTAATGAAGGAATAAAAAGTCACTTTGTAGGCAAAGGGTTCTTCATTTTCGTGTTTGATAGTGTAGACAACAGAAGCCTGATCTTCAGAATTGGGCCATACTTCATGGGTCCCCAAGGCCTCTACTTGAACAAATGGACCCCAGACTTTGACCCAACACAAGATGTGCCCTCGGCTGTACCTGTTTGGGTGCGTCTCCCGCACCTTCCCCTTCATTGCTGGAGCCAGAACTCGCTACAATCCATCAGCAATGCCCTAGGAAGATACATAGATCAGGCACCGAGGAAGGATCAATACTCCTGTGCCCGCCTCTGTGTAGAGGTCGATCTGGAAATCGGGCTACCTGAAGCAATCAAACTCTCAGTGGCGGATTGGACACACATCCAAGAGCTCGACTATGAACAGATGCCCTTCAAGTGTCGACACTGCCACGAATACGGGCACTTCGCAAGATACTGCAAAAATAAAATTGAGGAGGTATTAGAGAAAGAAAAGGGTGAACAATGGAAACAAGCAAAGAAAACAACAAGTAACAGGCAGGACAACAAAAATAAATCTAAGGAGACAGAGAATAAAGCAGGGCAAGAAAGTGCAAGTAATCAAAACACTGGAAGCAAGGAAACCATTAGCATCGTGGAGGACAAAATTCCCTTTGAATCTCTCAAGTAGCCTCAAGACCCTCCAGCGATAGAGCGAGAAGAACTTCCTCAGCTGAATAATAACGACACTTTAGAGCCAGGTAATAATCTAAACCAAACCCCAAGTAATAATTCCTCTCCTTCTTATGCTGATATAATCAAACAAAAGAAGAAAAACATAGAAAGCACGGGCTCATCAGACGATGAAACCTTTGAAAGGCCAACAAAAAAAGTTGGAAGAAGAACAAACAGGGAAACCAGGGAAGAAGAGTCAGAAAGGCAAAAAACCCTTGGCAGTCAAGTTACCATTGAGATGACACTTGGGAGGAATACTAGACCTAGGGTCCCCAAGGGAGGAGGGCCTACCCCAACAAGTGGTAAATGATGCAGCTGGTCTCTTGGAACTGCAGGGGTTTGGGGAATCCCACTAAGGCAGAAGCCATTAAAGATCTATTGAAAATGGAATCTAGAGACATCCTCATGCTCTAAGAGACAAAGGTATAAGGGGAGATCCTTCTAAATACCAGTAACACAAAATGGAAATTCAATGTTGGAAAGGTTGTCAGCGCCAGAGGCACAGATGGAGGAATAGGTACATTCTGGTCAAAAAACTCCTTTTCTTTAGAAAGATCCTTTGAGACCCAGCATTGGATATTTACTGAATTGCGCCACACAGCAAGCAATCTCAACCTAGCTTTGTTTAATATGTATGTGCCTCTACACTATGAGGAAAAGAAAGAGTGCTAGAAGACACTCTCGGATTTTCTAGACCACATTACTCCCAAGAACAAAGATATAGGAGGCGACCTAAACATCATTCTAGATTCTAAAGAGAAGAGAGGAGGGATCTACTCGAGAGACCCTTTTCTCGCCACAGTGGAGAATCTGATATTACAATGGGACTTAGTAGACTTCAAACCAGTTAAAGGAGAATACACTTGGACCAACAATAGAACAGGAGAAAATCACATAGCAGCAAGGCTAGATAGATTCCTCATCAGTAGCTCTACAATGATGGAAAAAAGAATAGTCATCAACAATATTCTCCCAAGACTCACCTCGGGTCATAAACCAATTCTCCTCTGCCTGAAATATGAAGAAGACCTAGGTCCCCTCCCCTTTCGCTTCAGTCCTCTCTGGGCAGAAAGAGAAGGGTTCTTTGAAATAGTTCAAACAGCTTGGAGAATAGATGTTTCAGGCTCCCCAAGCTATGTGTGGGAGAAAAAAATGAAAAATGCAAAGAAGGCCCTAAAAGAATGGATAAAGAAACCTATGAACACCCCCACCAGCCAAAGGAAAGAGGTTGTCATTCAGCTGGAAGAAATGAAATTTGAATTGGAAGAGAAAGATATTTACCCCATGGATTTAGACAAAGAAAAATCTGCACAAAGGAAAACATATAGCTCCTTCAGAAATGAGGAAGAGTATTGGTGCTTAATGTCTCGCAGTTTGTGGCTTAAAGCTGGGGACAGAAATACCACATATTTCCATAGATAGTACAGGGCTCGACTTTCCCGAAATCATATAGCAGAAATCACCACATCTAATGGACAGGTGTCCAAAGGATTTGCCCAAATCAAGGAAGCTGCAGTGAAACATTTCCAGACTCTCCTTACTGCAGAAAAGGATGGGAGCGAGGAGGATATATCAGAGTTCCTCGCAAACATACCAAAGATAGTCAGCACGGAGGATAATGAAAATCTTATGAGCTCAGTCACGGAAGAAGAGATTTCTAATATTGTCTGGTCCATGGAGCCAGACAAAGCACCAGGACCTGATGGATTTTCAATCCACTTTTACAGAATCTGTTGGGAGCTAATCAAACCTAATCTCCTCAAAACGATACATGGATTTATGAGCAAGGAAAAGATTGGGGGCGGAATAAACTCAACCTTCCTCGCTTTAATACCCAAGGAAACAAACCCAGGATCATTGGACAGATACAGGCCGATCTCATTGTGAAATTCATCCTACAAGATAGTGGCCAAACTTCTGGCGAACAGAATCAAGCCTCTCCTGCAAAAACTCATTTCTCCAGCCCAAGGGGGATTTGTGAAAGGAATACATATCCTGGACAACATTATCCAAGTCCAAGAAGCCCTGCACTCGAGCCACTCACGCAAAGAACAAGGTATGCTCATAAAACTGGATATGTGTAACGCTTTTGATAGAGTTAACCGCTCTTCTCTGTACAGGGTCCTTTCATCCTTTGGATTCAACCAGGACTTTATAAATTTAATCAAAGCTTGCCTAGAGAAGATCTGGATAGCTCCAATGGTAAATAGGAGACCAACAGATTTCTTTTTAGCCACTAGGGGATTGAGGCAGGGCTGCCCCCTTTCACCATTTCTTTACATCCTGATGGAAGATTCCCTGAGCAAAAAATTGTTCTTGGAAAAACAAAATGGCAACATCCTTGGGATCAGAATCGTGAAAGAAATTGCCCCGGTGAATCACGCGTTGTTCGTTGACGATTCACTGTTGCTCGGGGGTGCATCTCCAAGAATTGAAAATTCCTTCAGAACCATCCTTAAAAAATATTGTGGTATCTCTGGATCGTTAATCAGTGAAAGGAAAAGCATTATCTATGGATGGAATACAGAGTAGCACGCTATTGACAGAATTTCCAGCGACCTGGGATTCAACGGATATGCAGATTGGGACAAATTCAAATATCTGGGTCTTCTAATAACGAAGGGATCAAACAGGAATCAACTATGGGAGGAGGTGATATCAAAATTAAAAAAAAAAAAATCGCAGTATGGGGTGGCTATTGGCTTACCACAGGAGGTAAACTCACGCTCATTAGATCAGTTCTCTCGGCACTGCCAATGTTCCAGGCCTCCTTAATGATGGCCCTAAAGCAAATCTCAGACCAAATCTCCAGTCTCATGCGTAATTTCCTGTGGAACGGAGGGCGAGGAAATGGTAACAGATTTAATTTAATAAAATGGGAAACAGCGAAAAGACCATTAGAGGAAGGCGACATTCAAATCCGAGATCCCCTGCATGCAAACTTAGCGTTGGGTTGTAAATTACTGTGGCAATTTCTTGCTAAGCCCAATCACCCAGTCAGCCAGATATTAAAGTTTAAATACCTCAAACACCAGTCAATTAAATCCTTCATCCCGGAGAAAGCCCCAAAAGGAATGCAAGCTTGGAAACTTTGCAGCAAAGGCATCGAATTTTTCAGATCTCATCTGTATAGAATTCTCGGGAATGGAAAAAACACTCTGCTATGGAAAGACAGAGTCATGGGTCATCCCCCTCTGACAGAAAAAAATGAAATATTAGAGATAAGAATTTGGTTACAATCAAAAGGAATTCGGAAAATTGAAGACATCTCTGGCTGGGACAGCAAAGGAGATTGGCAACGCTGGAATTTTCCTAAAGCACCAGCGCATCTAAACCCCCAGCTAAACGCCCTTAAAGAGGCAATTTCAGACTTTGCTCTAGTACATAAAGATGAAGAAGATACCTAGGGATGGTGAAAGACGGGGGTGTACACAACAAGACAAGGATATTTATAGATGCAAAGCAAAAAGGATTCGCCACATCCGAAATCAGTGTGGAAGCAGGTTTGGGACAGCTTTAGCATACCCAGGATCAATTTCTTCTTTTGGACTCTGTTCCATAACAAAATCCTGACTGGAGAAAACCTGTGTAGAAGGAACATAGTAGGTCCCCATCGATGTGCTCTATGCAAAAATGCACTGGAAACCTCAGATCATATGTTTACCAATTGTGATTATGCAAAGAAGGCCTGGTCTATCTTTCTGGCCGGACTGAATGTGAGACCCCCAACTCATTGTTCGATTGTAGATATGTTCTTCACTTGGAAAGCCAGTTATTCTCATAATATTGCTGGAAAATCTCTATGGTATAAGGTATTGATTTCTGCCCCAAAATATGTATGCTGGAAGCTATGGCTAGCCCAGAACGAAACCATCTTCAACCAAAATGAAATACATGCAGAAAAAGTGGCAAAACAGGCAAAGAAACTCCTTTTAGAAACTCTGAACTACTCTTTAGTCAAATATGATAATTCCCTCCGAACAGAGGAAAGGGCATGGTTGGATGACTTCTCTTGCAAGACCAGACCTTCAACAATCACTCGATCAACCCATAAGGAAAGATGGCAGATTCGAGAACCCATGGACATATTTCAGCAGTGGTAGAAATCCCAGGGTAAGTGCACTATCTTCTTCGATGGTGCCTCAAAAGGCAATCCAGGTAGATCAGGAGCGGGAGGGGTAATCTTCTATCCGAACGGGAAAAAGACGAATTTAGTTGGGGACTCGGATTGAAAACCAACAATCAGGCTAAAGAACTCAGTCTTTTAAAAGCTTGCCAATTAACCAGAAAAGAAAGCCCAAGAAAAATCCTTATTTTTGAAGATTCAGAATTGTTGATAAAGTCATTAACAAGCAAGAAACGGCTCAAGGATCCAGTGTTAAATGAACAGCTCTCAAGAGTGAGCAGAATCCTGAAGGACTTCTCCTCAGTGCAAATATTCCACATACTCAAAGATCTAAACAAAGAAGCGGACAGATTGGCAAACACAGGATGCACTCTACAAAATGGAATGATCAGCATAAATGCAGGTGCTTTGAAAATGGCAATTATTCCCTAACCAGGAAAGGATCTCATGTAAAATCTACGAATTGTAATGGTTGATTAGGCTTAGCCCAACCCAAATTTATCAATAAAACACAATTGTTTCAGTTAAAAAAAAAATCATAATGACATATTGATATGCATATCCCAGTAACCTGCAAGCACAAGTTTAGTCAAAATATTCACATTATAATAAGTCAAACATTCAATCTTCCCTCCTCATAGACCTTTCTATTGTTTGCTCCATGTCTGTAGGACTAACATCCTTCATATGTACTTCCGATTTCATGCACAAAACTTCACTCTTGTGCCCTATAGGCATAGTCACATGCATGTGCCTTCCTTTGAGTGGTTGGGAGGCTACAGTTGCACCCTTGAGCTTACTCATGTGCGGCTAAGAGGCTACAACCACAAACATAAGCTTGTATACATGCGACTAAGGCGTGGAGTAATGGAAAACTCTCTCTCTCAGATCAGAACTTTGTTGCAGACCAACAATATCAGATAGTTGTTTATTCATGTCCATAAATCATACTTTAAACAATAAATAATATACATATGATGCAAATGATAATAGGAGTAAGGGATCTTATGGAGAGGTTCCCCCCTGAATGGGAAGTCACTTCATTCATCTTCATTCAAATCATCAAAATTTCTATAATATTGGCATGCACCAGTAGATCATAAAGTTAGACTATATGACATATTCATCATGGTCATATATGTTAGCATCAACTACTTCACTATTACATCATTACATCAATATTTTATCAAGGGTTAGTGTCAAATAACTAATAGGAATATACTTCAAGAATCATGATCACGACATTAATTCTTTGTCAAGGCATTCAATTTTACCATGTGACATAATTATTAAGCACATGAAAACATAACCACTGTTGACAATTGATATTGAATATCAATATCATTGTTATACTTCCATCATCATGGCTACCATTCTTTTCACAAACATTATTAATAGTATCAAGTTATCGTATACTAGAATCAAGGTGCTAACATTTTTTATGGAATCAAGATATCCAAAATGATAGATGTTAGTCAAATATCCAGTATAAAAATATATCAAAGATCAATATTAAGTAGCTTCATAGAATCAAGAAATTCATCATGTCTAAGAGGTAAGATACTTGTTCAATACCAAGTGCACCATTTCATCATAAGAACCATGAATCCAAATCATTTTCATATGCATGAGCTATTTGTGAAGGGGACATTATTATCAAAACTTAGGGATTACCTTTCCATCAATAGTGCAACTGAAACATAACATTGGAACAATATACCATCCATAAGTTGGAGTATTCAAATACCTATGCACGTTCTTATTTGACATAAGCAGCTTGTAGCACTGTATTACCTTTGTTAGCTCCTCTCTTCCTGCATTATCAATGATCCTCAAGAAGGATCCACTTATCACAACTAATCAAGAGGTTAGAAGCATCCAAATACTCAAATATACATGCAGGAAGTATAAGTAATAATCAAAACAATAATTAGATTCATAAGTCTAAATAAAAGTAAAGACATAAAGGAGTACCATAAATTGAAAGATATGTATCTTCATTGAAAGATGATCATCTCCTTCTTGAACCAACCTTCAAGAGCCATCACTATCCATAGTCCACTTGATTTCTTCAATGTATATTCATCAACTTCATCAACACCCAACCATACTAAAGAGTATCCCATCTAGGGCTTCATCAAATCTTATACAAGTACTTGAGTATCTTCACATTGACCCTACTAGGGTTTCTATATTTGATATCTCAAATATTTTCCATAAACCATGTTTTCTCTCAAACCCTTCTAATATCCATCAAACCCTAATACACAAATTTCCTAGGGTTCCCTTCAAACCCTAGAATTCTTTTAGGTCTCCACCATCCTCTCTTGCATCCATCAATGGTGTCATCATAGGGGTGATCTCCATGACTTTTCTTCAGCTTAGCTCTGATACCATGTTAATTTTTCTTAGGGGTATATTGTTCTTTGCTTTGATAATTTAATTTCTTCATTAACATGTTAAGTTCACCCCATAACATCATAACATTATTCATATTTACATCATTATTCAGCAACATATGCAACTATATATAAATAACAATATCATAATCATCAATGCAGTGGAACATAAAGGAACAATAGAAGTTAAGCATTCATACATAGAGACACTAGGATTTGTCGGAGATCAGGGAAAAACCCACTATGGGGAAAACCCTTTCAAATTCTTCTTCTTATTAGATTGTCATGAATAATTCAACAAAAGAGATTAAAATGATCTATATCTTCATCCATACAACTATCCAGCAAAAAAAAACTACACAATATCCATCAAATGAACCCAACAATGCTTATATTCAAAATTTTGACTCGAAATCCTATAATGAACTGTCCCTATCTGTGGTCAACTATTGAAAATTGCAGTCGCTAAGAGAAATATTCAGACAACTGAAATTTCATCATTTAGGTCTCGGCCACATGGAGTAGGATTCATGTGTGCAACTCGAAGGTTCCAGTCACTCTCTGGAGTCTATAAGCCAATGATTGTAGTCTGCAATTGAGACTTAGAAACCCTAGATGTCAGTTGCATGAATGAGGCATTGAGCTTGTGACTGAGAAGTTCTAGTCACATGGATGAGTCGGTTAGCTTGAAATTGTTGTCGAGTTCTTCTTGTGTCATGTCTGCGACTGGGGCCCCAAAACCCTAAAATAACAATGCGAGCTTCCGACCCTACAATTTTGTCTTTGAGCGAATCCATTCCTCTGCGGGCGTGCCTCAGACCTGTGCAAGCCAAAAAAATTAAGAAAGAGCATAGAATAATGTCTCATGATGATATAAAAATGAGGTTTAGGTCACTTTTATTTATGTTCTTCCAAGGGTGTCCAATTTGCTTTAGGGTCGACCTTATCAAATATGCACATGTGGGTTTTTCTTCATAAGTACACTTTTCCTTATCCGATTTGAGTGATCTTTAGGTCCATTTTGGTCATCTCAAAAAGAGGAATTAAATGAAATTATTATCTCCATAAAATGAGTTATAAAAAGTGTAAGCTTACGTAGTTTCATATTTTAACACACCAAGTAACCAAATAATACCAGGGTGCAAAAGGACAGCCACAACCAAGCTTTCCTCACTGGAGTCGTAAGTACAATTTCATAATTAAGACCACAAATAACACTAACTCCCACAAAAAGACCACAAATATAACTAGATCCCACATCAATTAAATAAAAGTACATCCTGATACCAAGTGCAACAGGCAAATAACCTCCCTAAAGCCATGGCAACAACACTAAAAATCCACCAATATCACAATACAAAATAAAGATCCAAGCTATGAGCCAACTAATTCTAGAATCATTGAGGATAAAAATCCATTGCACAAGTAATACCTTTAAGAAAAAATAATTAGTAAACCAAGAGGCCTTACATAGTTCAAAATTACCCAATGAGAGGCGTGCTCCAGTATCCGCAGACAAGGTGTGATAGTCATCCAATGAAATATAGGTGAGGTAGGAAGTCATGATCCTTTGTCTCTTTGTCTTGGTTGACACTCCATAATTCCTCTTTAAGGTGATAGATCTGGACTTCTTAGTGAGCTAGTAGGCCTACATACATTCCTTCCTTTCCATATACAAATCAACTTTCGTCTCTGCACTCCGATATTCTGGGGAATCAACATTGGTTTCAAAAACTTACGAGGAGTCATGGATTTCCCAAGAAAAATATTTGTCGATGTCTCCTCACCCTTCCTTGTTTAAACTTGTCCCACCTCACATATTTCCATATCTCAATTTGTTAAATGCGATTTCATGCATGGGGGTGGCCACACCACCCCCAATATTTAATTGCCTACATTAATTCTTGTGCTAAGGTGATGGGCACTTTCGGCCCCACCTCTATCATCCTCAATCCTCATCCCCATCGCGAATAGAATTTAACTATTATTTCTAAACAATTTTAAGTTTATGATGATAAGTTCTGAAAATATGTTGTCAATTGGGTTTATCTTGGGTGGTTGGGAGTAATGATTGTCATCCTCCCCAACCAAGTTTGATTCCCACAAATGACATGATGAACGTTGTTGTAATGGCTTCAAGTCTTGTTATTTAGTCCGAGGAGTCCCTTGAGAAGTGAAACATGTATTCTTCCCATATGAAATATAAATATATTTCTCATGAAAATTTTTGAAATATACCTCCAATGTTTGGAACCCTTATTATTAGAGAACATGGTTAAAGAGGATAATAAGAGATAACTAAAATTTTCAATTTTAATGGGTTTCCTTTCAATAGGCAACAACTATAAATGCATATAATATCTTGATAAGATATAATAAATGGAATTTATAAAAATGGCCTCATAAATTTATTTTAGGGAAGAGAAATGTAATTGGTCAAATTTGGAAAGAGATGTGAAAATATTTCCAATGTTGACTAAGAACTCATCCTTTCTTATAAAAATATGTGTTTAAAAATGCATCCAACACTTTGAACAACTTAGTTGTTAGACCACATTTTCAAAGAAGGTATTATAAATTATTTATTTTTTATTTTTAGTAGGTTTCCTTTGAATAAATGATAACAACCAGTGACGTCCATATGGAATACTATTATAAATGGGTTGTATAGTATTAGCTCCATAGATAAATTTAGTGAAAGGTAAGCCAGTTGCTTGCATGGAGAGGAGAAATGTGTAAGGTCGCATTTCATTTACTAAACATCCAAAATAAGAAGGTATATATATATATTATATATATAAGTATATATAATATATATATATATATATATATATATATATAAAGATGTGGTTAGATTAGATTGATTAATATAAATGTAAATTGATGGTCTATATATTTACAAATTGACTCGTCATGATGGTTGAATGGTCATGTCTTTTATTCCTTTTTTTTAAATGTTGTATATCTCTTTAAATATGATCTTCTCTCAAAGCATTTATGGAAATGACTACATCTTCATTCTAACCTAGAATGCCTTGCCATAGTTCTTCATTTTTTATGTTAAGGAAATGAAATGATAGGATTTATGAAAAGTTGAATAAACATGGTTTGAACACCCTAATTTGATATTCTATGGATTTGTGTATTGATAAATTTTATCTTCAAACCAAATTATTTAAGAAATAATATTCTTTAAAATAGTTTAAATTTTGTCTTTGTTCCAAGCAATATTGATATAATGATTACAATTTTTACGTCTATAAGATGTCTTAGTAACATGATATTTTCTTAGCACATTTGTAGAGTTTTTTTACTTTACTTTTGGTACTATGTATTATTTTCATACTTGTGTCACCATGTTGATAATTAAATGTTATCAATATAGATACTTGGATTTTTCATTGTTTAGATTTCAACATCTATATCCCTATTTCAAATGGATTGGCATTATTTTTGTTTTTTTATGTCAATTTCATTTATATTGATTCTCTTCTCCATGTTATGGATTTTATCATCTAATGATTCTTCTAATTCAATTGCATTGGTCACTGTATATTTATTAGATAATGTTACCTTGTTGGTAAGTTATTCTAGTCTTCACTCTAGTGGCTTTTTGTCATTCTTTAATTTATTAATTTGTGTAATTAATCTTTGATTATGCCCCTAAACCTGGAAAAAAAATTATCATTTTCTCACTTGTCGAATTTATTTTTAAGATTTTGGTTTGTTAACTTCTCATCTTTCAACTTTTGGATTTGTTCAAACAACATTTCATTGAGGATTTTAAGTGAGAATTTTCTTCATATCATCTAATAGATTCTTGTTGAATTTCTTTCTCAATATATTGTCTCTATGTTGTAACTTTTTGGTCACACTATTTATCTCTTAACTTATTGATTTATACAAAAAAAAAAAAAATTTATGATAAAAAAGTTTTTTATATTTTTTAGGTGATTAATTTGTTTTATATTTTCAAATTTTATCAAAATTATTTTGATACTTTCCTTTATAATTAAACTAATTTTTATCTTTTAATTCCTTAATTTGTGCCAACAATTTCATTTGTAATTGAACTGATTTTTATCTTTTAATTCCTTAATGTGTGCCAACAACTCTTAATTATATTTTTAATAAGTTCTTATCAAATTCCTTCTTATTATAATCATTATTGGAAATCTTTTATTCCATTAGCTTTCCCATTCAATTCAACGTGTATGTAATTCAAATTCAAAAAATTAAATTTTTTCTCTTAAGCCACATCTTCTTTCTCCTACTTCACCGCTGCACGTGTTAAGTGGTTGACTTTATTTTAGATAAGTTTATTTTGGTTTACTTCAATATTATTAAAATTGCTTTAAGTTTCCTTTAATTGTTCAAATAATTTCTTAATTATTTAATTAATATCATCATAATTAACTTAAAATTTTTAAATAATATTTTTAATATTAAATGGAGTAACTTGCCAAAAAAAAATAAATGTCTTTAATCATTCTTTTTAACTTAAAGATTTATGTATTAGGTTTTTCTTTATTAATGAATTTGAATTTTATTAAAATCACTTTTTTTTTAAACAATAATATGTTTTAGTTATTTATATTTTTTTATTATCATGTAACGTTAGATCATGTAACTTTAATGTGATCGTTTAATTATCTTTAAACTTAAACTTCTTTCTAGTTATAAACTCAAATGCCCTCATATATTTGTATTAAATAATTTACTTTTTCTCTCATATTAAGTAACTAAATTAAATAATTATTTTTCATTTTCTTAAACCATTAAATTAAATAACACTTTAATTATTGGATTTTTTTTTCTTAGAGTTATATATAAGTTTTACTTTATAAATGTTGCTTTCAATATTACATATGTCATATAGTTTTAGTGGAAATATACAATCCTAGAGTGTAATTATTTATATGTTTCACTATAATCTTTTTTAATTATTCTAATGTCATATTCACTATTTAATTATGATTAAATTTATAATTTTATATTATAAATAGTGTATTGATTTTGTAATGAACAAGTTTATAGGTGGTCGGAGTTTAGATAATAAACACTTATTACAACCATTCAAGCACAAATTTTCCCCAACCCTTTGTACAAGTAATATAGCAATATCTAGATAAATGAAATAGTATGAAATGAATTTAGTTTTTGGAAATTAAATAAGTTTCAAATCTTTCTACAAATTCCAATTTGTAATCAGTTTGGTTTCCTTTTTTTACATAGTAACATGTTCCTCCAATGTTGTTTCACTAGACACTGGTATTCTTAATATGTTTCCAAAAATATATATTATATAGATCTGATTTAATCCCATAACTCTTTCCAAATCATAACAAATAATAGATATGTCTTACATGGTCAATAAGAAATGAAACTGAGTATTCTCTAGAAAATTAATAAGAAACAAAAAATGAATAACAATGAATTGGATAGTTTTTGTAGATTGTTTTTTTAAAGGTTATTATTAATGCTTTAAATCGTCTTCTCTTTGTCTTTGTTTTCATAGTTTGTTTGAGTGTAGTAGTGGATTGATATCTAGAGCATTTTAATCCTTAGCACCATAATCTTCTTTAACCAAATTATTGTAACAAAATTACTTACACTTTGCCTTTTGAAATAGCCTTGGCTAGTATTTATTAACTCGCAGTAAAGTAAACTTTATTTAATGGAATTTTTGAATTTTAAATTTTAAATTGTTAAGGACATGATTTTTCGTAAAATACATGGAGTTCCAAGAAACTATTGAAATATTGAAAGATAGAGTTGACTAAATTCAAATAAAATAAGATTTAATAAAAAGTTTGTGGCTAAAGACTAGGATCATATTTTCCTTTAATAAAAAGTTTGTGGCCAAAGGTTGAGATCAAATTATCGTATTTGCTTCTAATAAAAATTTTGTGTCCAAAGGTTGAGATCAAATTTAACTTAACTTTAATACTAGATAAACAGTATTCATTCACTGAATCTCAAGCATAAGTAGGATGATATATTGAAATTAATATAAGAAAAGTAATATATAAATAGTTAATAGGAAATGATAGTTCAGCTTGATTATACAATGTCATATGATGAGATGTATTGACTAGTCATGATGGTGCAATGGTCATGTCATTTAGTTTGGTTATGTATTTTAGATTTATTATTATTATATTATAACTATCATTTATATTTATTATAGACATGGAGACTATAATGAGGATTCCATTGTCAAAAGAGGACATCTTTAGGGCATTAGGACTTCCCCATGCTCCTTATACATTTTCTACCAAAATTAAGTAGCTAAGGAAGACACCTCTTAATGGATTTGAAACATCTAGATGCCCCTTATTTAAATCAAAGCACTTATTTTTCAAGAAAAATATTCACACATAGGTTTATTATGTAGACCATGATAAACATTATAAATGCACTAGAAACTAGAATAATATGTAATATGTTTTTGCAATTCGGGTAATCACAACAATAGTTTTGATTCCCATCGTAGTTTTTTGTACCTTATCTCTACTCTCCTTTTCTCAAGATTTGAATTTCCATTCATACAGGGTCTTTAGGTCCTAACATTTAGGATTTGATAGTTTTATTGAATTTCATTATAGCAATATATTATAGAATCTTTGTTCCAAAATTTTTGTATTTTTTAATATCTAAGTGTTTTTATATTTTTTTCATCATTGCTCCTCTTGTTAGCTTTCAAGGTTACTCCTAAAGTGTTTAAGATATGTTTGGGAGTGTTTCGTGTGATGTGGGGTGCATACATATGGATGACCCTTGGTTGTACTATGATAATGGACATACACATTTCATTTGGATTGCTCATTTATTGTTATGCATTTCCTCAATTAGTAGGATTTATAATCATAGTGGAGAATATGATTGATTGGATGGTTCTTCTAATTTCACACATCGAAAGTTAGTGTAATGTCCCTTTATTCCGAGCATTGGGTATAGATACTAACTCAAAAGCCTAGCCATAGACTACAAATTAAAAAGTAATGATGTAATATCTGGGAATTAATTAATTAAAAAGTGACCAATGAAAAAAAATATATTATAAGAACTTTAATAAAAGAAGAAAAATACTCATGGTATTGAAATGACCATGGAATTATGATATTCCATGACTATTAAAGGAGATGAGAGCTCACTCATTAGGCATGCATATTTGGATTATTATTTGTGTTATTGAGTTGATCTCTTGGAGTTTTTTTAGGTGAGAGCTCATATGAAAGAGGGTTAGTTTCAGTGGTAAGTAATATGCCCTAGCTAATCTAGTCAAGGGGGCTTTGATATTGAGATCATATACCCTAGCCACTCAAAGAGGAGGGATCAATTCAGATGCACCCACTCGAGCTTAACATGGAGACCATGAGGATAGGTCAATCAAATCTGTCACTGGGGTTTAACATGGAGACCACGAGGACAAGTCAATTTCGAGAAGAAGAATTTATTAGGCCAAGTTCCATGTTGTTGGATTCATCTTTGAGCCCACACCATCATTTTGTTGTCCAGCGAAGCATGCCATGTAGTGGGGTTCATTAATAGATATGTTCTAGGTTCTAAAATCAAAGCATCAGCGTGTAATCCCATATTTATATTTAATAAAATAAGGCTGAACTTTTGTTTGTATTTCTCGTTTTTATTTTGAGTTGCAACATCTCTCTCTAATTTCTAGGTTTTTAAATTTGCAATTTTATTTGTGCTGGTAATTCTATTCTGTGAAATTGTGCAATTTTATTGTCTTTGGATAATAAATTCATAGTGTATTTTTCTAAATCAAATTTATAGAAGAAAATAAATAAATAAATTAGTTAAATAATTTTACGAAATATTACAGTGATATCAAAGCTAGGTTTTCCTACCAACCTAAAGGGTTTTATTCAACTTTTGTTGCAGCAACTAATTAAGTTATGAAAATCGAAGTTAAATTTTGAGACCAGGAACCATAGTGCATAGTTTCTCTTGGTAGATCGAGTGATTTCGAAACCATAGTTAATCCATACTTATGTAGGAACGCACTAGAATACAGATATAAACATAAACACAGAGATATAGTAAAAATAAAATTCCATTTCATTAACATTAGCGAATTGAAATATGCTTACATATAGAATGGAAATAAACTAGCTCGGGTGATGGTAGCTTATCTCTGAGAAGAGATGTGATGGCTACATGCCTCTAAATTGTTTACAATGAGGCTGAAGGGAATTTTTATTATTAAACAACAAAGGGAAATCCTAAACAACCAAAAACCTATTCCTAAGAGATGGAATGCCAAGAGTTTGTGGGCCCCGTTGGGGTTTGTTGGGTAGCCAACTTATCGAGGTCGTAACTTGGTCATATGATCTTCGTTTGGCACATACAATACCTCATTAGAAATATCTCTCTAAGTAATACAAGATTTGTGGCAGACACATTCCTACAACTACGGGCCTGTGGTAGACCTAAAGAAAACATCGTTTACGGTGTCAAAATAGTTCAAGAAGTTCAAGGCATGAAAAACTACTAGAAATAGTATATGCTACTATATTCAAGGAAACTGATGAAACCAACTAGGGGTATAGGTGGAATAAGAGGATTGCCACCAATATCCACCTGGATCAATCCTCCCCCATTAGGAAGCAAGGGTCCCCATTATGTGTAGAGCCTTCATGAGGTGAGGAAATTTTCGTTGAACCTGGTCCCTTATGAGCCACTTGCACTGGTGAAGGAGTTGGCTTCCTTTGACAACTCGATATAGTTGGATCCTCTGATGGTGAATGTTCTTGATATGTGTGTCCATGATCCTATTACTTGTAGCATGTTCGATACAACTTGGGTTGAGCTCTATTAGTATCAACTTCTTAGCAACATTGAATGTGTCCAACAATGGGAGAAAGTATGGCCCCAACCGGTCCACATTGAATATTGGGTGCAGCCCAAGGAACGGTAGAATTATAATCTCAAAATAATTGTCCCCTATAGCCTTAGAGATGGTGTAAGGCCCATATTAGATTGGGTGAAGCTTACGATGGGGCCCAACAAGGTGCTCCTTCTACAAATGTAACCAAAATTTGTTTCCCACCTAGAACTTGTGTGGCACCCGATGTTGATAATGACTTTGCTTGTACTTTGCATTTTCTTTGTCCAATATCTCATGGACTTGTTGGAAGATGTGTATAATGTGCTCAATGAAGCTTTTAGCCCTATCATCTTTGGACTAGATATAAGCTGAATATGGCTGAGTAGTTGCAAATGGTATAGCAACATCAATGGGACATAGTGGCTAGAATCCCAGTCCCACCTGAAAGGGGTTGTGGCTAGTTGAGTTGTAGAGAGCCTTGTTGTAGCTGTGTTCGACATAGGGGAGGCTCTCATCCCATGTCCATGGGTGCTTCAAGTTGTACATGCACAAGATGTACACGATCATCCTGTTGATGACCTTTGTTTGGCAATCTGTTTGGAGAAGAAAGGTCGTGGACTTAGTGAGCTTGGTGTCCAACAACGACTAGAGGCTTGACCAGAATGAACTTAGGAACCTGTTATCCTGATCTAAGATAATGGACTATGGGATCCCAAAGTGTACCCATACTCATTCAAAGAAGAGTTTTGCGATGGCTTTTGCTGAGATACTCTTCTTGCGGGCTGTCAAAATGGCCATCTTAGATAATCTATCGACGACCACGAAAACATAGTCATTGTCATGCTTGGTAGAAGGAAGGTGTAACATGTAATCCATGGATATGGATTCCCACAGTCAACTAGGAGTAGGCAGAGGAGTATATAGGCCTTACTTCTTGATTGTATGTTTGGCAATGGTGTAGGAATTGCAAGATCTAATGTACTTCCCAACATCCTACCAAAGGTTTGGCCAATAAAAATACTTCTACAGTATTGTCACTACCTTTTCTACCACAAAATATCTAGTGACTCAACTATAGTATGCATCCAAAATCATCTTGGCATGCTTGCTTAAAGGTACATAGAGGTGTTCGAGGTGGTAAAATAGTGCATCATGGAGGTGAGAGTCTAGAACCTTCTTACCTTCTAGGAGCATCTAATATGTGGTGTTGAAATTTGGATCACTCTTGTAAATATGTGGTCATTCTGAAGTCTTGTGTCCACAAGAATCGAGAATAGTGGTTAGCGCCATGACCAGTGTTTGGCTGAGGAATTCTGCAACATTATTGGTGCTTTCCCTCTTATACTTAATGTTCAAATGGAATTGTTGCAGGTATGTGGACTATTTCTCATGGCATTCGTTCTGCAAACTTTCCTTGTGTCTGTAAGAACTATAGGGGTTGGTGGTCTGTGTATGACCATTTCCTTCCCCATAATTTAATGTTTCCATTGTCAGTAGGCATACACAATGGAATACATCTTTTTGTCATTGGTGGGATACTTTAGGACTATTTCTGAAAGTGTCTCACTGTGATATGCCACGGGATGCCCCTGTTGGGTAAGAACTACACCAATAGCATAGTTGAGGCATATGTCTTAATCTCAAATGGTTATTGCAGGTATGGTAATGTGAGAACTGGTGCAAAGTAGAGGTGATTTTCAACTCGTAAAATGCGTTCTGTTGGGATTTGGACCGAAAGAACTTTGCTTTCACTCCGCCCTTCGGGACTTGACTCAAAGGCCAAGTGATATGAGAGAAACCCAACACAAACTTGCGATAGAAATTGGCAAGGCCCGGAAAGCTTCGAAGCTCTGTTAGAGTGGTTGAGGTTGGATATTCCCAAATAACTTGTATATTGGCTAGGTCCACATGCACAACCCTCATCAATGATGTACCCCAAATATTGTACCCGCATCATACCAAAATTGCATTTCTCAAAATTGGCACATAATTTGTGTTAACACGGGGTTTGGAGGACCTGTCGAATATGGTAAAGGTGCTCTTCCCAAACTTGGCTGCAAATCAAGATGTCGTCCAAATACACTAACACGAATGAGTTGGTGAAGGTTCACAAGATGTTTTCCATCAACCTCATGAAGTTTGCGGGGGCATTCGTCAACCCAAAAGGCATGACTAACCATTCGAAAAGGCCCTCCCTTGATTTGAAAGCAGTCTTCCACATATCAGAGGGTTCGATTGGTACCTCGTGACAACTAGACTTCAATTCAATCTTGCTGAAATATTTGGTCCCCTTGAGCTGGTCTAGAAGGTCATTAATCCATGGGATTGGATACCTATTCCAATAGTGATCTTATTCAGTGCCCGGTAGTCAAGACAGAGTCTCCAGGTCATGTCTTTCTTTTGTACCAACACAATTGATCTCCCATAGGGTGACGAACTTGGCCTATTGTTCCATTTCTGCAACAGCTCTTGAATCTTGATATCATCGTTCTCCAGAATAGAGCATCAATAGAATGGTTCGTTAGGTAATGTCGCGCCCGGGGTCATATCGATGGAGTGCTTAACCTGACAGTGTAGGGGTACCCCTGGGGGTGAGGCGAAGATGTCCTTGTACTCCTCCATGACCTTGTCCATTTTTTGTTGTCGTGTGGAGGGGCCCTATTTGGAGGTCGTATATGTGGCCATAATCTTCTTCTTTCCCTGAGGAAAGATCAAAAGGAAGACAAATTTCCCATTCTAGGAAATGATTTTACTACATTGTTTTGTAGAGATCAAAGAGATGGAAGTGGGTGGTGCTACTTTTGTTATCATGTATAACTTATTTCCCAAAGTAATAATAACAATGTCAGGCCTAGACTCATACACAGCATGATGCTTCCACAAGTATGGTTGGCGTAATAACACATCACAAAATTCAAGAGGAGGAAAATCACATATTACCTCATTTGTGAAGGGCTTGATGTTGTAAGGAAGGTGCCATTGTTGGCTAACACAGAGATCTCGTCCTTGGTGAATCCACCCAATGGTTTACGGTTGCAGTTGTGGTGTGGTTGGTAGGCCCAAGTGCTTCACGACCACTACTAAAATGAGCTTATTTTGGGTCCCGGTGTCGAAAATGAATAGCAGTGGAGAACCCTTCACCCACGTCTATGAGTGGAAGAGATGCTCCCCTCCTCTGGATCTTGGGGCTCAATCTTCTAGATCTTGGTGGTTGAAACGGTGGCACTAGGCTCCACATTAATAATCTACTTCCATTTGTCATTTCACTTGTTGGGTTTTGACTTGGAGTTGGAATATGCATCTGATTCACAAGACTTCAACTCAAACGATGGTGACTGCTTGGCTCAACACTCACTTGTGTTGTGAGTGGGACTCTTATGGAACTCACACCATTTTCTCGTGTCCTTCTTTGTCTTTGTGGTGTTGTTCTTTGCTTGCATCTTCGAGGGGGTGTTATGAGTCACCCTGCCTTGGCTTTGTCATTTGCTACGTGCTTTGGGGGCACCTTTTTCTTGCTTTGGATTCGCAGATCCAAAGTCTTGCTTCTTCTGTTTAAATTTCTACTCGATCTTCACAACATATCAATAGGCGGTGCCAAGCGAGGAGATGTCTAGGAACTCCATCTCGTCCTAGTTGTACTTGTGTAGATAGCCACGGTACTTGAGTGCCAAATTCTACTCAGAATCCTTGATATCAAACTTTGTGAGGGTATGAAAAGTATTTGTGAACTTCGACACCTCTCGGTCCCTTCCCTGTTGTAGTGTGGTCCACTTTATGTATTTAGCTTCATATATCTCGACAAGGTAATATTGTTTCTTGATAGTGTCTTGGAAAGAATTCGAAGGGGGTGTGGATGAAAACAATGAGGGTTCTCTCTCATCCTTTTGTTCACAATAGGTTTCACATCAATCCTTGACATGGCGGGTGTCTTTGAGGAGTGCAAAAGTAATCTTTTCCTAATTGGAAAAATCATGAACCGAAAGATATCCTTCCAACATATTACCATCTATCTATGGCATCTGCATCTTCAGGCCTTCAAATATGGGAATGTCAAAGTTGAATTATACCCTAAAGGGAGTGGTGCCTCCAGAGTGGCTGTTGGATGAAGATGATTCGCCTGTGGGTAGCCACCAAAGGATGTGGGCAAAATTGCCCATCATCGCGTTCCTTTGTTGCTCGAGGGATTCTTAGAGAAATATTTTAAAAGGATATCTTACTTCCTCATCTTTATTTTCTTCCTCCATGGGAGGTCGTCGAGGTTTGCAAGGTTGATCTTGCAAAGGTTCAACTAGTTCAAGCCCTAACTCCTTATACCATGACCTTGTTGGGGACATGAAAAAAAAAACAAAGGAGTATACCACTCTGGTACCACTGATTCGTACTTATGTAGGAACATAATAGAATACATATATAAAACTAAAAGTAGAGATGCAATAAAAATAAAACTTCATTTCATTAACATGAGAGAACTTAAATATGATTACATACAGAATGGAAATAAACTACCTCAGGCGATGGTAGCTTATCTCTAAGAAGAGATGTGGCGGCTACATGCCTTTGAGTTGTGTTACAATGAGGCTCAAATTCCTTTTTATTATTGAACAACAAATGGAAACCCTAAAAAACAAAAAACCTAACCTTAGGAGATGGAACACCAAGAGTTTGTGGTCTCTGTTGGGGTTAGTTGGGCAACCAACTTCCTGGGGTTGTAGCTTGGCCATGTGATATCTCATTGGCACGTACAATACCTCATTAGAAATATCTCTCTAAGTAATATAGAATTTATGGCAGGCTTGTTCGGCTTATTCTAAAATAGGCCTACGGCAGACCTCAAAAAAATATCGTTTATGGGGACAAAATAGCTTCTGAAGTTCAAGACTTGAAAAACTACTAAAAATAGTAAATGTTATTATAATCAAGGAAACCGATGAAACCGACTAGTGTTCTAGGTGAAATAGACGGGTGGCCACCAATATCCACTTAGATCACTAGTGCAGGTCGAAACCCTAGCATGAGTAAGAAATTGCTAAGGGTCGATTTCTTGTGAAAATGAGACAAATGTTGAAGTCTTAGGAGTGAGTTTCTACATTTCAGATGGGGTTGAAATTCAATAAATTAGGGCCCAAAATAAAACCCTAATTTGAAGGTCATGTCATGATAGCAGGAAGGGTGAAATTAATCTAAGAGCTAAAATTTATTAGGGTTTTGGGAAGTCGAATTACAAGTTGAGTCGCTAAGTAAAGAAGGTGGATTTTTTTATGGTTAAGGAGACACAAATTTTTATAGGTTGAGTAGTACGAATTGGCAAGGAATGAGGGGCATATTTTTTAAGATATATTTTTAAATCCTGTCACGAGATTGTTGAAAGTTGAATTTCCAGTGATTTATACAAGTCAAAGTCGTGTGAAAGGAGGCTACGTTTAAGCCAAACTTGTTTAGGCCTATTTTTCATGTTCCATCCTAGGGTTAATTGGGGCTGAATTGATTTATAAGAAGTAGACCAAATCCATGGTTGTGCTTGTTGTTGTATGATGGATTTGATGTTCACCCAACGAAATTTGGGAGACAGATCCCGTCAACGAGGTTTTTTCAAAGATAATTATGTGTGAAGTTTTGATTTAGAGTTTATGTGCATATTGTTTGAAAAATGTGACTTATTTATATCAAGATTAAATCAGTAACTAGAAAAGGAACCTATGAAAAGGACATGCCATATGAAATTCTTACAAGGTGTCTTTAACTAAGGGTGAAACCAAGGACACTCTTGTCAAAGAGATGAAATGGCAAAAGAACAAATCCAATGAGGGAAGTAAAAGTGATTCTTAGAATTCATGTGCTAATTTTGAAACATTCATGCATTAATTGAGGCTTAGAGATCAGAAAAATACTTGAATGGTTGATTATTAGTCAAAAACTCTACAATATATAGATCTATATTTTCTAATTGAATTGAGTTGTAACATGTAGCACGTAATTTGTAAATTCTTAGTTGATTTCTACTTAGATGCATTTGAAGAGTGAGGTACAAAAATTCAATTTCATACAGTGCGTGAGATATTGGATTGAATATTTTGTAAGGGCAGGGTGTTTATTTTCTAGCTGCAAGCAAGACTAGAACCAATTTTCAAAGTAATATCTACTTCCAATGATACAATTTGATTTATTTAGAGCATTCCAATAATTAAGCAGTTATGCTTGAAATTTCAACCATAAACTTCAATAGAGCAATAGAGATCATAGAAAATAATAAATCAAGAGACACCAAACTTTCTTGGGACAAAACCCCACAAGGGGGGAAACTCGGTAATCTTTTCTTATGAGAGAAAATTCAATTCATCAATAGTACATCATAATATTCTAGTCAAAATTCCAACCTTTACCTCAATAATTTCCAAGTTAAAAATAGTTAAAGAAGAGAGAAACAACCAACGCACTATTCAAAGTCAAAGTTTGCAAAAGAGGACTAAATTTCATCCTGATACCTCTAGTCAAAGGTCCCAAATTTGGCTTACAACTCCTCAGTCAAAGTCTTGGTCAAAGTGCCACAGTTGACCTGTGGGCACCTCTCAGTCAACAACATAGAATAGAGATGAATCTTTCATCAAACATAGTCAATGAATTAGAGAAAAAATCAACCTTCAAATCTAGTTAAAATCTCGCACCAAGTCAACAGTGGTCAACAGAAGTCAAATTCTCCTTCTTTCTCCTTGCATCTGTGAATATATATTCTTGTGTTGGTCGACTAAGTGAGATGGATGGATGCCAAATGAGTTCAATCGAATGCCAATATATATGTGAGTCAATAGGTGAGTTTTTACCATAGGGACAAACCCCTTCAAGTGGTGGGGATGATTTGTGGAAATGAGGTCGACTTGGACAATTGGATAATACATAATTTCTCCTTAGCTTTTTCCAATGAAAATATTGACTGAAACTACTAATTTTTAACACTCCCTCTTAGCTAGAGAGATATTTTTCATTCTTCTCAAGATCAATCTCCCCGACCAATCCATTAGTCTCTCAATAATAACCCAAGGGAGAGATTAGATGTACAAGTCTCATCATAAGGAAAGATATATAGCATCAAAATAATCCCATAAGCCAAAACGCAATGGCATCAAGGTTAGAGCCCAACTAGCTATTAATTTTTCATATTGTTCTATGTTGTATAAATTACCTTAACCCAATTTAATACTTCAATTAGAAATATTTCCAATACAATTATTCTTTCCATTCATCAACAATAATTGAAGATAGAACAATAAATACATGACAAAGGAGACAATCAATACATCAACAAGAGACACCAGATTTGGTCAAAGACAGGGAAAAGAAACCCCATTAGGGGGAAAACCCTTTGAAAAATCTTCTTCTATTAGATTGTCATAAAATGTTCAACAAAGATTACAATGAGCCCAATAAAATATCATCCAAAAAAACAACCCAACAATATTCATAAATATGTTTCCAGCATCAAAATATATCAAAGACAACTTTTCCCATTTACGATCAACTGCGGTCAATGGTCAAAACTTAGTCAAACTTCCTGGTTGCATGGATGAGGAGTTATGTGTGCGACTGAAGGTTTCAAATACCTCCCTTGAGCTTATGATGACTGCAACTATGGTCGAATTTTCCCTGTGGAAAGCCAAAAACTGTAGCCCAAAACCCTAAAACAGATGTGAACCTCGGACCCTATAATTTCAGACCTTTGTGAACCTTTGTTGTTGTCCCTACCTCAAACCTGTGCAAACCAAATAATGAAGAAGAGAAGAAGAATATGCTTGGTGATGTCCAAATGAGCCTTAGGTCACTTGTATTTATATGCTTCCAAGGGTGTCCAATTTTCTCTAAGGTTGACCTTGTTGAAATGTGCTTATGTGGCATTTCCTTCATTAGTACATGTTCCCTTATTTGATTTGAGTGATATTTAGGTAAATTTTATCCTCTCAGAAAGAGGAATTTAATCCCATCATAATCTGCATCTATTTATCTATCCAAAGTGGAATTTTACCATAATTTCATATTTTTAACACTCCCTCTCAACTAGGGATAATTCCACTTGTAAATATTTGTCCACTCATCCTGTCAGCATGTGTCCCATCTCCGCTCAACTCTATCTACTAAAACATTCTCGAATCTAAAGAATAAGAATTGGAGAGCATTAGATTCCACCCTCTATAATTTCATATATCATATCTTAATCTGAAAACAATATTGAGAAGCACATCTCAACCTATATCTACGTCGAGGAGCACATCTCAACCCGAAATATCATGGGGGAGCTAAACATCTACAACCCCATATAGATAAATAGGTTATATAGGGGATAACATATCAACCCATACTATTTCTCACTGATATTCCCAATGATTACCCTCAAGGTTCATGTGGTAGAACACCTGCATCATAATCATCTTGGGTTGTACAACCCCAAGTACACTCTCAACCCATTGGCCAGACGAGGAGAGATAATCCTAATAGGCTAAGCTTGTGGGCATGATGTTAACTGGGGTATACTCTATAAATACCAAAATAGGGGAGCAACATATCCAACCCTATGGGTAACAGATAGGGGAGCAACATCTACAACCCTATTGTCCAGAGATCTCTCAACCCCAGGAGCACTCTATCTCAATTCCACACCCTAAGAGCTCAGACAGGGGGGAAGAGTTGGTTCATTGTTCTCAATTAGTGTTTCCCCTTGTTAGGAGGGGTCACATCCATAGTCAAAGCTTCTCTTGAAATACCAAGAACTTCCTTTTCGGCAAATACTTGATGATAATATCTGCAATCTTCTCATCTATCGATATGTGATGCAGTCACATGTCTCTTCTCTGCACCATATCTCGAATGAAGTGATATCGAATCTCTATGTGCTTGGACTTGTCATGAAATACAAGATTTTATACCAGATGGATCCCACTCTTGTTTCACAATATATCATAATAGTATCTAGGACCTGCTCAAATAGCTCCCCAAAGAGCTTCTCAATCAAATTGCTTCACAACTAGTCATGCTAGTGGAAATATACTCTGCATCGGCAATACTCAATGTTACGGACATTTACTTCTTGCTCATCCATGATACCATGGAAGATCCAAGGCTGAAACAACAATCAAATGTACTCTTCCTATTAACAACATTTCCCACCCAATGAGCATTAGTGTATCCATAAAGTCGGACATCTCCGACAGAATATCTCAGACCAAGTTTGATAGTCCCATGCAAATATCTCAAAATGTGTTTGGAAGTGATCCAGTGTGGATGGAGAGGCTTAGTCATAAATTGACTCAATGTATTCACTACATAAAATATGTCCAAATGGGTGTTCAATAAGAACATCAGAGCCCCAATCAATTGTCTATACTCAGATGATTCGCCAAATTGGGTCTTGCAGCTTCTCCACATAACTTCTTGAAGTTCATTTCCATTGGTGTCGGTAGGGACTTGCATTTTTTTATTTCCAAATATTTCCAACAAGTTCACAACATATTTGCCTTGTGAAAGGAAAATCTCTTTGGGCCTTTGCCACATCTCAAGGCCTAGAAAGTAGTGCATGAGTCCAAGGTCCTTCATCTCGAATTCAGAAGCTATCTGCCTCTTACACTCTATCATCAAGAGCTCGCTACCTTTCAAGAATAGATCGTCGACATATAAAACCAAAATCAACGACATATATTGGACTACCTTGAAGTAGAGGTTGGGATCGGCATTGCTTCTTGTGAATCTCATCTTCGTAAAATAATTGTCTATGTGTGCATACCATGATCTGGGGGCTTGCTTCAAACCATACAATTCCTTATTCAATCTACAAACATGTGTCCTTCAGTCCTCTACTTCAAATCCTTGTGGCTACTCAACATACACTTCTTCTTATAACATACCATGTAGGAACGTTGTCTTTAGGTCCATCTATTGAAGAGTCCATCCTTGACTTGTAGTAAGGGAAACTATTGAACAAATGGTTGTATATAGAGCCACATGTGAAAATATATCATCATAATATTCTCCCTCTTTCTAGGAGAAACCTCAAGCCACAAATCTTGCCTTGTATTTCTCAATGCTACCATCAACTCCATGGTTGATCTTGAATAGCCACTTCGAAGTCACCACATATTTCCCTTTCGTCTTTGCACAACATCCCATACATCATTCTTCATAATCAATTCATATTATTCGGCCATAGAATCTTTCCAAATATTTCCTTCTACGTCTTCTTTGAATGTGGGAGGTTCAACTTGAATCATAGTTCTCATGGCTGCAACATATCCTTGGTACCTACATCGCTTCCTCCTTTCTCTAAATGATCTTCAAATAGGAGTTCGTCTCTCATCATCATGTAATGTGTCTCGAAGCCAAAGTGGCCTCTTCCTAGAGGTAGGATCATATGGAGGAGGATGTAAGGGATCCATGGGCTCCATAGGATCATCAAGCACAGAAGGACCATCCAAAATGTCCCTATCATCATTATTCTCAGTGGAGGAAGTTCCCTTACTTTTCCAAGGGAAGCATCTTCATCAAATGTTACATCCTTGCTAATTTCAACCTTCCTTTGACCAGGAATATATATTCTAAATGCCTTAGAATTTTCGCAATATCCAACAAACATACATTTTCTTCTCATGGCTTCTAGCTTGTTTCTTTTGTCTTTGGCACATGAAATTATATGGGGCAGCCAAAGAAATGGATATGGATAACATTGGAATGGACACTTGTGTACACTTCTTCAGGGGTCTTGTTGTCCAATGCTTGATGAGGTACCCTATTTTGAACATATAAAGAAACCTTTGTTGCTTCTCCACAAAGCAACTAAGGAAACTTTTGATCATGGACCATGGAACGAGTAGCTTCTACAATAGACATGTTCTTCCTTTCAACTACTACATTTTGTTCGGGATTATAGGGAACATTTGTTTCCTTCGGATGCCTTCCTTCTTGCAAAAGTCATTGAATTCATTCGAAGTGTACTCTCCACCATTGTTAGACCTGAATATCTTGATTTTCTTCCCTGTTTGATTTTCGATCATAGCTTTGAACTCCTTGAATATTTCTAAGTCTTCATCCTTGTGCTT
The DNA here is from genome assembly GCA_000404065.3 of Pinus taeda. Taxonomy (NCBI): domain Eukaryota; kingdom Viridiplantae; phylum Streptophyta; class Pinopsida; order Pinales; family Pinaceae; genus Pinus; species Pinus taeda. The sequence goes on along the minus strand of APFE030650365.1, from coordinate 45,105 downwards.
CAAATAATATATCCACGTCTTTCTTGAAAATTCATCAATGAAGGTGATATAATAGAGATGGCCACCAAGAGAGTGTACAGGCATTGGACCGCCCAAGTTAGAATGAATGATATGGAGGATGCAATTTGTCTTGTTCTCACTGGAGGGGAATGGTCCCCTTACATTTTTCCCACTAGCACATCGTGGACATAGTCCATCATGTTGGGCTCGAACCTTGGGAATCCATGAGACCAATTTCTCCAATTTCAGAAGATCATAATAATGTAGATGGGCCAATATTTGGTGGCATAGATCGCTCAAATGATTAGTATCATGAACTAATGCTAGAACTGGTCTTCCAGTAACTCTGTAGAATCCTTCATATATTGATCCTATTGTGAATGCATCTCTCATAGATGATCAAACAGGCCAAGTAAGAAACTTTCCCTTCATGAAGGCAACCCTCATCCCTTTTTATTCCAAAGAGGATATTGATACCAAATTATTCTTTAACCCTAGCACATACATCACATTGTGGAGCAAAATAGATTCTCCCAAATTCAAATGAAATTTGACGAACCCAAAACCATTAACGGGATGAGTGGAATTGTCTCCAAGAATGATTTTAAAATTTGATTTCCTCTCCACCAAATTAGAGAGAACTTCCTTATAACCAAAGATGTGATAAGTGGCCCCACTATTGACCAACCAACTATCCCACGAATCTAGAGGAGAGGAACTAGTAAGAGCGGAAATAAGAATATATTCAAATTGGTTTCCAACATTACTTTCATACCTGGAGTATCTTGACTTATTTTTTGGATGACGATATTCTTCATGGTCACTTGGATCATCTCTTCTTCTTCTTTCATCTCTTCCATTGCGATCATTCCTTCATAATCTCTTCTTATTCATTCATCAAACTTGTTGTTGCTTCTAGTGTTGTAGCATGGACCATTATTCTTCTCGGGGAAATCTCGAGCATAGTGACCCTTCTTGTGACAATTGTAGCATTCAATGTTATATGATGTTATCCTTCCTTTGTTTTGTATCTCAAAGTGGAGGATTTCTTGATGGACCTCCTTTTCCTTTCTTCTTCCTATTTTGTGTGACAAATACGGTGGGTTCTCCTTATTCATGTTTTTAAAGCCTTCCTCTTAATATCATCCTTGATTCTTCTTGAGTAATATTGATACATATTTAAATAGGAATGTAACAACTTATAGATATAATCATAAATACAGAGATGCAGCAGAAAAACACTTCATTTCATTAATAGAAAAATCCTGAACTATGCATACAAACAGAATGGAAATAAGATAGCACAGGCGATGGTAGTTTATCTCTAAGAAGAGATGTCATGGCTACATGCCTCTAAACTAAGTTCTAATGAGGCTCAAGGGCCTTTTTATTACTGAACAATAAGATAAAACCATAAACTACCAAAACCCTAACCCGAGGAGATGTAACACCAAGAGTTTATGGGCCTTGTTGGGGTTAGTTGGGCAGCCAACTTCCCAGGGTTGTAACTTGGTCATATTATTTTTGTTTGACACATATGATACCTCATTGGAAATATCTCTTCGAGGAATATAGTTCTCGACACGATTTCCATTTTTCCAAAAAAACATTGTTTAGGGCCTCAAAACGGTTCCGAAGTTCACGACCCAAAAAACTGCCAAAAATAGTAAATTGTACTACAATTAAGGAAACTGAAAAACTAAAAGAGACAATGGTGGGGGTCCAAGTGGGATAGGTGGGTGGCCACCAACATCCACCTGGATCATTCCTTCCCCCATAGGAAGCAATGGTCCCCATTTTGTTGAGTGCCTCCATGAGATGGGGAAACTTCTGCTGAACTTGGTCCCTGGTGAGATGTTATGCAATCTTTGATGTGTCCACTAATGGTGGGAAGCATGGTCGAGGGCGGTCCACATTGGACACTCGGTGCAAGCCAAGGAATGGAGGGATGTTGTGCTCCAAAGCATTGTTTCCCATAGCCTTGGTGTAAGGACCATATCGGAGTGATATGAGCTTCCGATGGGCTCTTATAAGGCATTCTTTCTGCAAATGCAACCAAACTTTGTCACCCGCCTGAAACTTGTGTGGCACCCAATGTTGATCATGTCGTTGCTTGTACTTGGCATTTTCCATAATGGAGTGGCGATATATCAGCTCATTGGGTAGAGGTTATCTGGGAGTCAGATCAAACGAATGTTTGACTTGATAGTGCAATGATACCCCTATGGGTGAGGAGAAGATGTCCCTGTATTATTTCATGACCGTATCCACCTACTTCTACTGCGTGGAGAAACCCTTCTCGAGGGCCATTGATGTGGCTATGATCTTCCCCTTACTTTGATAGCGAACTAGAAATAAAATAAATTTCCTAGTCTGGTAGATGATGTTACTTCATTTCTTAGCAGAGATCAAAGAGGTGGTGGTAGTTGGGGCTACCTGCGGTATCCTATATAACGTATTACCCAAAGAAATAATCATAAAGTGAGGTCTAAACTCATATATAGCATGTCACTTCCACAAGTATGTTTTTCCTAATAGTACATCACAAACATTGAGAGGAGCAACATCACACAATACCTCATCTGTGAAGGGCTTGATGTTGTAGGGAAGACGATACTGCTAGTTGAATCGGAGGTCTCGTCCTTGGTGAAGCCACCCAATATTGTACGGCTACGAGTGTGGTGTAGTCGGTAGGGCCAAAAATTTCACAACCTTTGTTGAAACGATGTTATTTTGGCTCCCACTGTCGAGAATGAATTGTAGTGGTGAACCCTTCACCCACATCTATGAGTGGAAAAGACGTTCCCCTTCCTCTGGATCTTCAAGCTCATTCCTATGGATCTTAGCGATGTAAACATTGGCTCTAGGCTCTACATCAATAATCTACTTCCCTTTGCCATTCCTCTTGTTTGGTTCTGACTCAGAGTTGGAACATGCATCTGAGTCTGAAGCCTTCAACTTGGCCACCAACGATTGCTTGGCCCGACACTCACTTGTGTTTTGAGTGGGGCTCTTATGGAACTCACATCACTTTCCTGTGTCCTTCTTTGACTTAATGGTGGTGTTCTTTTCTTTGACTTTTGATTATTAGCAAATCAAAAGTCTCGCTTATTTTGTTTAAACTTCTACTCGATCTTCACAGTGTATCGGTGTGTCGTGCCAAGCGCGGAGATGTCCAGGAATTCCATCTCATCCTGGATGTACCTATGTAGGTAGCCATAGTATTTGAGTACCAAATGTCGCTCAGAACCCTTGATACCCCACTTTGTGCGAAAGGTATAAAAAATAGTGGTAAACTCTGACATGTCTTGGTCCCTTCCCTGTTGTAGCATGGTCCACTTTATGTATTTATCCTCATAGCTTCTGATAGGGTAGAAATGCTCCTTGATGGCATCCCAGAATGAATTCCAAGTGGGTGTGGCTGAAAACAATAAGGTTGTACTTTCATCCTTCTTCTCACAGTAGGTTTCCCACCGGTCCTTGACGTGGGGGGCGGCTTTGAGAAGTGAAAAAGTGATCTTTTCCCAGCTCGAAAAATCATGAACAGAAAAATATCCTTCTAGCATATTTAACCATTTATCTACGACATCCGGATCTATCTAACCCTCAAATATGGGAATGTCAAAGTTAACTTGTACCTTAAAGGGTGTGGCACTTCCAGAGTATCTTTTGGAAGTAGATGTGTCGCTCGTTGGTCGTCGCTAAAGGATGTGGGAAAAGTTATCCATCATCTTGTTCCTTTGTCGCTCGAGGGCTTCTTCGAGCAAGATTTTGATATGATCTCCTGCCCCCTCATTTTTCTTTTCATCTTCCATGGGAGGTCGTCAGGATTTTTGAGGCTATTCTTGCAAAGGTTCAATCAGTGTAAGCACTAACTCCTTATATCCCGACCTCATTGGGGACATGCAAAGAAAAACATAGAAAGAGCAGACCGCTCTGATACCACTGATCCGGATTTAAACATGAACGCGACAACTTACAGATATAATCATAAATATAGAGATGCAGCAAAAAAACACTTCATTTAATTAATAGAAAAATATTGAACTATGCTTACAAACAAAATGGAAATAAGATAGCTCGGGCAATGGTAGCTTATCTTTTAGAAAAGATGTGGTGGCTACATGCCTCTGAACTGAGTTCCAATGAGGCTCAAGGGCTTTTTTATTATTGAACAATAATAGAAAACCCTAAACAACCAAAATCCTAAACCAAGGAGATGTAACACCAAGAATTTATGGGCCCCGTTGGGGTTAGTTGGGCAACCAACTTTTTGGGGTCGTAACTTGGTCATATTATCTTTGTTTGACGCATGTGTTACCTCGTTGGAAAGATATCTCTGAGGACTAAAGATTTTGATGTGATTGCTATAAAAATCACTGATTGCGATCACCAGTTTCCATTTTTCCAAAAAAACGTCATTTAGGGCCTCAAAACGGCTTCGGAAGTTCAGGACCCGATTAAACTGCCAAAAATATTAAATTGTGCTACAATTAAGGAAACTGAAAAACTAAAAGAGAGAGACAGTGGTGGGGGTCCAAGTGGGATAGGCGGATGGCCACCAACATACACCTAGATCAAATCTTTCCAACAATTTCATCAAATGACGAGAGGACATTATTGTTGCTTATGGTAGTGATGAAGGTTTCCCAAACAAGAGGGAGACCTCTTAGAGTTACGATCACCAATTCCTTGTCAAACACAGTTTCCCCAACTCTTTGAAATTGATCTCTAAGGCAAGATATCGTCATAATATAGGATTGCACAGACTCTCCCTTGTTCATTTTTGTGCCTTTGAGTTGATATTTCAAGGAGATAATTTCATTCAAATTTTTGACTTCATACATTCCAATTATATTATCATACATGTCTTTAGACCTTCTCAAATTTCCAACATATGAAAGTATATTATCTTGTAAACCATCAACTATTATTTGCTTTGCTTTTAACTCACCTTTCTTGTGCTTATTATTGACAGTAGTAGAATCATTCTCCGAAGGCTTGGGTACTTTTCTTTGAATGTAATCTAGAACATCACTGTTATCAGCTATGGTATCCAACCTAACTTTCCATGTAGCAAAATTAGATGAATCACCCAACTTTTCATTTTCCTTTAAGAAGGGAGAAATATTGACTTGACTAAATTAGATCCTTCAACTTTCCAAAGATGATTGCTTCAATGCTTGTCTCGTTTTGGGATTTTCCTTCACCTTAGCTCTAATTCCATGTTAATTTTTCAGATTGTTCTATGTTGTATTAATTAATTTAGCCCAATTAAATACTTCAATTAGCAATATTTCCAAATACAATTAGTCTTTCCATTCATCAATAATAATTGAAGATAGAACAATAAATACAATGACAAAGGATACAAGCAATACATCAATAAGAGACACCATATTTGGTCAAAGACTAGGTGAAAACCCCACTAGGGGGAAAACCCTTTGAAAAATAGTCTTCTATTAGATTGTAATAAAATGTTCAATAGAGAGTACAATAAACCCAATACAATATCATCCAAAAAAACAACCCAACAATCTTCAGAAATGTGTTTCCAGCATCAAAATATATCAAAGACAACTTTTCTCGTCTGCGATCAACCGTGGTCAACGGTCAAAACTCAGTCAAACTTCTCAGTAGCGTGGATGAGGAGATGTGTGTGCGACTAAAGGTTTCTAGTCTCTCCCTTGAGCCTATGATGCATGTGACTATGGTCAAATTTTCCTTGTGGCAAGCCAACGACTCTAGCCCAAAACCCTAAAACATATGCGAGCCTCGAACCCTGTAATTTTGGACCTTTGTGAACCTTTTTGTCGTCCATGACTCAGACTTGTGCGAGCCAAACAATGAAGAAGAGAAGAAGAAGATTATTGGTGATGTCCAAATGAGCTTGAGGTCACTTTTATTTATAGGCTTCCAAAGGTGTCTAATTTTCTTTAGGGACGACCTTGTTCAAATGTGCATATGTGGGCTTTCCTTCATAAGTACACTTTCCCTTATCCAATTTAAGTGATCATTAGGTAGATTTTGGTCCTCTCTAAAGGAGGAATTCAATGCCATCATCATATCCATATAATGAGATGTCCAAAGTGGAATTTGACAATAGTTTCATATTTTTAACACTAATCATGGGATCAAATAATGAGGCCAAAACTCTCCAACCATATGAAGTCATTTCTCATTCAAGAACAATGACCCAAGGGAGTACACAAAATCAATATTCCCAGCCAAATCAACTTTGTCTCTTAGTAAAATGAAATTACTCAAGGAAAAGAATGAAAAATCAGTGTCCCCAACAAAACTCATTGATCTCCCAGTCAGACACAATGAATTAATGGATCACTCCAAGCCTCAAAACCAAACTCCCCAATCACCACTGTAAGGAAAATACCTTCTAGCGGAGGTTTTTATGGAAGCCCCAATAAAATAGCACAAAAAATTGTTTATATCAAAGGTCACTAGTGGAGGTGGGAACGCAGATGTTTAAGGAGATGTTTTTTAGATGGTGCATCTACAATATACAAACACGCAAGTTTTTTACTATCCATACAAGCACCAGTGTCGCATAGAACATGGTGCACTGTGGAAAATTTATTTTTATAAAATTAAAAAACACGATGCACTAAATTATAACATAATGCATCAGTGCTTGAATAATCGATAACACCAGAAAAAAGGTTAACTTTTAACAATTTTCGGTGTTATCTACACCCGCAGCAATGGTGCACTTCATGTAGTAAAATGACTTGGTCCATACCAAGAAGGAGCACCGCTATAGTTTTTAAATTTCAAAAAAATGGCGTGTTATTTTCCAACGATGCATCGGTGTGGTAAATATACTCAAAAGCCTTGGAATGTCTTCTAAAGAGCACCACTAGGATATTTTTTAATACAAAATAAATGCAGTGCTCTTGGATATATTCTGTACCGATGTAGTTATCATAATGCACCAAACAAGAGTTAAATAAAAGAAACCTCTCGTCTGTAAAATTCATTTTTACCATATACAGTATTGGAGGGCTCTAAAGCACCAGTGCAACTCTTGCCTCATGAAAACGCCCTAACGTCGATGCTTCTCTTGATCACCATCCTTTCATACCATGCTTACTACCCGACTTTCCAATTTTTTCAAACCATGGTAAAAATAGTTTTTCTCCATTATGTGTCAACAATGCACCGTAGTTCAGTGTGTGAACATAATACAAAATTATTGTTGTGGTGTGTTTCTTAAATGAAAACACATCAAGAAAGATATAAATTGTACGTTGGTGTGTTATGCCTGGTGCATTTTTATTCACCAAATGCACCATAAAAATAATATTTAAAAATTTAGCTATAGCCTGGTGCGTTCTATAACTTGAATGTTCTGTACCGGTGCACACCAATGCATAATTGTGATGCACTCGGATGAAAATTTAAATTTGTGAACCAAAAGCAATGTGTCATACATATGTGCACATTGTTGTCGATGAATTATTGTGTTTTAGGTGCACCGATGATTTTTTCATTGAAATTTATGTTTCCATATTTATAAATACATTTTTAATTAATAGAAAAAAAAAAAAAAAAAAAAAAAAAAAAAAAATATATATATTATAAAATATATATTATATATATATATATATATATATATTATGTATGAGGTTGTGTATTTATATGTTAATCATGTAGCAGAGACATCACTAGAGAGAGAAGCAGCAAGAGTAGGAGCAACTAGAGGACCCATATAATGTGGTCCAACCATGGGAGGCCAGAGAGAGGGAGAACATCTAATTGTTGTCCTATAATACACACTACAAGTGTCCTACCTGGATCTCAAAGGTCCCTACTACAAACCGCCATGGCACCTGTTGTAGCTAGTTTAATTTTCCAACTCAATACTTCAATTGTACCAGGTATTTAGACACACTTTCCATTCTTTTAATTTTCAATAGGAAATTTATAATGCTGAAGAAAACCATCATTTCGGGTTCTTCCACTCACATTCCCCTCATGGATACCAAGCGTGACATTTTTTATTCAATTTTCCCTGTGAATTTGATGGAATTTTGTCAACACGTACTAGTTAACCAAATCAAGTTAGAAATTTATGCTAGAATGGTCAAGTTTGGCCTGTTTTCTATAGTTGTCCCTCAAACTTATCATTTTCCAGAATTTTTCACTAGGTTAACCTCGTCCTTGTACCCTCGGCAATGTTTTTTCATGAATTCCATAGGGGAGAATATTTTGCAAGTTTCTTCACTCTTGATTCATCAAGCCCTAGATTTTCCACAATTTGACCAATATCTTATGTTTTCAGACGAAACCCTTCTGTCAACTTTCCAAAACTTGTCAACAGAGGATTCTAGGAAATTATATGCCTCCATTTTGCTTCCAAACATTGTTTCACCTCCAGATTCTAACTAATTTCATGTATCTTATTTTTCTGAAGGTGTTGGGTCCATTTTGCAACTAATCATGAGGACTCTTGGAAGAGATGATACATCAATAATAGATTTTCAAGCCATAGGGTTGTTTCATTTGATGATGCATCCAAATGTGTTGCTAGAAAGTTTTTCATTTTGGAATAAAACCATTAATTCTCAGCTCCTTAACTTTAGCATAATTGGTTGTTTCAGATTTTCCTCTCTGCTAGTGTATCTCTTGTTATATGTAATGTTGAGTAGTTCATGGACCTAGGATTGAATGTTTTAGATCTGAATAAGAATAAGCAAACAGATTGAATTGGACTAATGTTGTCAGAGCCCAACCAAAAAATGAAGGATTCTCTTGTTTTATTTCTTCCTTCATGTCATTTTTTTTGTAGAATTGTCAACAATGTTGCCCCTTCTAGAATTTTTCCAAAGGTCCAGTATTTGTTGCAAATGAGTAGAGATTTAAAGGTTGGAGATTGGTTTCCATTTGAATGATTACATAGATATCAGATTCTATGGTGCAGAGGTTCCTCCATATAGGTTGAAACTTTTTGTGCCTATGAGAGTATTTGCACTAGAACTCATTAGGAAGAGTCTAAATGTTGATCAAATTCATTTTGTCCTGGCCAAGAAAGGATATTTGTTCAATTTTCCCAGGACTGTTGGGCCATTCATTGTCAATAATAGGAAAGCAACTGAGGAAGTAGAGAAATTGTTATAGGGTATGAATTTCCAGCTGGGAGAGAAGTGGTATTATGATCCTCCTTAAATCACTTCCAAGAGGAGAGTAGAAAATGCTTATGCTCCTTATATGCATGAACCAAAAACTTAATTGGAAAAATTGTCAAATGGAGGTTCATTTCAAACTTAAATCAGTATGGAAGTTGAAACTCCTCTTCCTTCTGAAAAAGGGTTGAAAATAGGGATAGGTATCATTGATTTGGAGGGAGAAAGTTCTCAAAGCCAAAAAAGTCATAAGGTGTAGGGAGGAGGAACAAAATCTATAGATTTCAGGAAAAATTCTTCCATTGAAATTGGGTTTCAATTGAAAATAGGAGGAGCTAAATGTGCACCCTCATCCCCCATTCATGGAGGAGAAGAAAATGTGTCTTTAAATGTTTTGAAATATTCATATGAACGAAGTGAGGAAAGAAACCAGAAGATCAAATAAAATGTTGCTACTCAGTCGGAGGCACAATCTACTCATGGTTATCAAAATAGACTTTTTTCAGCCATGGATTTGGAGAGGATTCAGTTGAAAATTTCATTTACACACCATGTTTCATAGTCAATTTCTTTTAGAATTTATTTTAAGACAGACAACTTATCAGTCAATACAAAAATGTCCCTTTTCCTGACAAGATAAATCTGCACAGGAAAAATGGAGAGTTAATTTATAATGATCTCAGTAAAACTTTTTTAGTAGAAAGTAAGATAGAGGCCTTGCTGGGGAAAGTAATTGGTCAATTAAATTTAGGAAAGGCTAACTCCCAAGCTCTTCACACTCAAAATGAGGAATTTAAGAAGCTAATCATTAAGCTGTGGGTGAATCCAGAGGACAAAATAGTTGTCCAAAAACTAATACAAAGTGCAGAATCTGAGATCCAATTATGAAGAAGAAAGTTGATATTACCTGCTATTGAACATGTCTTAGCTCCAAAAGTAGATCAAATTGAAAAGGAGAAAGAAATTTTAACCCATGAATTGTTGGAGAGAAACAAGGAGATGGCAAGTTTGAAGGAACTCAATACAGGATTGCAACATAGGAAAGATACACATGTTTGCGCCATTTTTGGTGCAACCAAACTCTGAAGACGCTACTGATGAGCTCACTACGATGATGACTGCATTAAATATTTTAGAAGATGAGTTGAAGATACAAAAAATTCTAGATGATGTTAAGGAAAAATTGAAACATAAGGAGAGACAACTAAATATAGCTAGAGAAAATGCATCACAGAATGTCAAGAATTATCAAACATCGTGTGATGAAATTGAGGAATTAAAATAAAAGCTGAAGGAAACATGTCTCTCATCCAAGAAAGATAAATCATTTGGAATGATATCATCCAACATGTAAAGGAAATTTGGGATCATATGTTGGTCATGGTAGAGGAAAATATTATGGTAAGAGATCTGGAAATGATTATTTATTCCAACAAAGACAAGTCACCGCAGAGTGCACAGCTGGAAAAGAAAATTATTGATTTTCTAAATGAAAAATCTTCTTTGGAATTGAGGGAAATGGATATTGCAGATAGAACATCTATTGTTTCATAAATAAACAAGATGGTGCAAAAGAATATTTATAGGAAGAATGCAAAGACCAGACTAGGAGAGATCAAGGAGTCAGTATTGGCCTTAAATTCAAATTTTGACAAGAGTCTGAGCAGGACTACCTTCATGTTGGGACCAGCAACGAAATCGTCTTCCATGGGAAACATATGAAACGTTGTTAGTGTAGGAAAAAAGTAAGATCAATGCTTCCCATGAAAGAATGACAATTTTGAAGGGCACAACAATTCTAAATCACTTGCAGAGGGACTTTCAATTATTATGGTTAATTAATACTCTCTTCACTGAAATTCCAACCTACAACAGGATAACAAATTTGAAGATGGCCAATGGCAGATTGATGAAATGTCTAGCTCCTAATTCAGTAGCGTGGAAGAAATGTTGAGACTTGATATCACTAACAAAAGGGGTGGAACCTGGAGCTTCCTCTAGCGAGCTCGCACATAAATCTCAAGTGAATGAATGAAGACGAAGCATATATTTTATTTTGGAAAAGATATTATATTTTTTAATTTCAAGTTAAATTATTTTAATTCCTAGGTTTAGTCTTTTAGTCCTCATAAGGACTGAGTAAAGTTAATGTAGTTTGAAATCATTTCTTGGCAGTTAACATTTTTTCTGACTATCCTTAATGTAATGCTTCATTTAAAAAGACATGAGGGAACTAGTTTTTGGGTTCTAAATTTTGGCCTCAGAGAGAAATACTTGTGTAATGTATCAGTATTTTCTTGGAGATTTAATAAAGTCTTTCAGGACGATTCCAACTTCCTTTTGAACATGATATGTGTTTCTTTTTCTATTGTATTTCATTATATGTTTTTCTTCTCTTGAAAATTTATAAAGAAGTCATTGGTTATTCACATTAAGACAAATTTAATTGGCTTGAAAATCTTACAGTACCTGTAGATTTCTAATTTAAATAACCTTAAACTTCACTCCATATTTTCATGTTTTTCGTCTTCTCAATCTTTCATGCTTTCTGCTAAGGTTTACTACAGAATATTCGACCACTGCAACCTTCTATTTTGAATCTTCCACGTTTTCATTCTATCATCTTACTACAATCCCGAGATCATTTTCTTAGATAGTGTGGCCATCCATAAAGGTGTCCTTTTCTCCAAGAGCCTCCCCTACATTACTTCTTTATAAAATATCTCTGAGTAACAATGTATGGGACAGCAAGCAAAGTTTTCATCTTTTTGTACAGATGTCCTAGGCACTGACCTCTTCTCAACTAGAGGTTGTCTCTGTGGTTACAATAGCACCATGGATTTCAGAAATGGAACTATGAAAATTTTATACTTTGTTAAACACTACCAGTTCAAATGGTAAAATAAGAGAGAAATGAGAAGGAAATCGTATGGTGAAAAGATATCAAATTATGATTTCTTGGGTCTTATCAATCACACACCAAACACCGTGAAAACTTGCAGGCATGCCTTCATGCAACTGTTGTATCGTACAGTTGATTTCATTCAAATCGGCGACATGATGTATATGGATTAGACTTGTGACTTTCAATTAAATGATGTACATGGCTTGGGATCGTGGCCTTCAATGATCATTCTAGCAGGATATGTTTTAATAATATATCACATGCAACACCTAACTATGTAGTCTTATCACTTATTATTACCAAAATTTTGTGTATAATATATTCATGTTAGCATTGTGGTAATACTCATCATATTGAATGAATACTTATCATATTGATTGAAAAATATTTCAAAAAAAAAAAAACAAAACAAAACAAATCCTAAATAATCCGATTATACTTTTTCTAAATATTCAAATCAATTTAAATTTAATTTTCAACTTGGGATCCTCAAATAATATTATTATGACACCAGCAACATCCTTTAAATTTGAAAAGTTGTTGAATATTCCTTTAAATTTTAAAAGTTGTTGAATATTATTGTCAGACCACGACAATGTCCTCCCAATTTGAAAGAGTTGTTGAATCGTGTATTCTAATTATTTGTCGATTTCTTTCAATGAATTTTTTTTCAAATGTCATAGGAAATTGTTGAAAATATAACTTCCAAATGTAATAAATTTGTATGATTTGAATATTTTAAATGTTATTAAATGTATATATATTATAAATAAATAATCAAAATTATAATCTATAATAATTCATGTTCTCCAAAAAGAAAAATTTCAGAGTGAAGTTGTGCGGATACACAGTTCCAATCTCCCAATGATGCTCGAATGCAATCAAATTAAAACACAACTAGCTCAGAGCTTGAGGTAATATAAGATTGTAGTGTAATTAAAAGGCATTTCGGTGCGGAAAGGCAAAGCAATAGATGAACGTCAATTTCCACATCGTCAGAGATATGTTACTCCTGATAAAAGCTTTCAAAGTTTTTGAAATGGAGGAATATTTTCTACATCTAAACTTTATTTTGAATTAGGATCTTGCAAATCTAGATATAGTTTTATTAGAATTGACATGATTGAAAAAAAATCAATTAGATAATCGAAATATAAATAAAATATGAACTTATTAGAGATGGAAAGGGAGAACTTCGTGAAGGACTTTGATCAGTAATATGGAATGAGCTGGAATTTGAAGGATTGGTCATTTGATATTATTGAGATTTTGTCTTGTAGTTGAGAAAAAACAGAAATAAAATTTTCTGTGCATATCTATAATTAATCTCAAGAACCATATAGCCACAATCTGAATTTCAATATAGTTTTCAAACCACTTTTCAAGAATAAGACAACTTTAAGCAGAAAATGTATACTATGAATTATTGTAATTCATGTGGATGCACCCTAAACGATAATTTGAAATTAATATGTCATTTTATGTGAAAATAAAATTTCATATAGTTTTTAAACACAATTGGTGTCCTTATCAAAACAAAGTGCACCAATGTGTTTAAATAATACCAACACCTGTGCTTTTAAATAATACCTACACCGATTTCCTGCATTCCAAAAAAGATGTTATCATAGTGGTGTTCTTGTACAAAAACGTATTGATGCATTTCAAATAAAAACAACAACAGTACGCACCTATTTCCGAATTTTAGAAAATAAAAATGAATTCAACCATCTCGGTGCTCTTATACCAATTACAACATCGATGCTTTTAAATACAAAACAACATTGTTGTGTTAAAAAAAATAATCGCACTATTTTGGGATTTTGAAAATAAAAAATAATTGCATCATGTCAGTGCATTAAAAAAATTAACACCCCAGCAATGTTGGTGCATTTTTCTTATAAACGCACGATATTTTTTCTTCTTTTTTCAAATTAAAAAAAGAGCAACAATTCATTTTTCGAAATCTAATTTTATAAATTCTTTTAAATAGTTAAAAGTTATTCACTATTTCATTATTTCTCCCAAAATTTCAAAGGAGTGATTTGTAAGAGGCATTGTTTAACAACAATACTTTTTAGTAGGAGAACTATTCAGAAGTTTAGAAGCTGAAAAGTAATGTGATTCACTTAAACCCTTGTATAGTAAAAAATTAAATTTTATTGTTTATTTTACTAATAAGAAAATTTACGGTTTTTGTTAAATTTTAATTAAAAGAGAGATCATTTGCAAAAGAGACAAACTAAGAGCACTGTGGAGCAGCAAAATATTTTGAGAGCACTATGGAGCAACAAAATATTTTGGAACCGCAGAAAGATCAAAATTTGAAAGGTACAGTGATTCACTCAAACCCTTGGATAGCAAAACAATTAGATTTTACTATTAAATTTTTTACAATTTCTCTTAGATTTATTCATAATTCAGGAAAAAAAATTATGAAAAAAAATTAATAAAATATATTTATAGAGTATTTTTATTCAAAAAAAAAATTAAAAAATTAAAAACCTTGTATAATAAAAAATTTACTATTGATTTTACTAGTAAATTTTTTATGATCTATGTTCCTATTTAAATTTAATTAAAATTCAAAAATTCATTTTAGGCATTTTAGATTTAATGTGTTTGTGTACTTACTATATATAGGGTGTTTGACATGTAATTTAGGGGAATCACTTATTGAATTAGATCCAAACCTTATCAGTCTTGTTTGTTTTTTTAAAAGGCAGAGATATATGATCTGCGGTGTGCCCTGTGTAATATAATGCACTGGTGCGCTCTATGTAATACAACGCATCGTTATATTATAACATTGTCAGTTTTTTCCATTTTGTTCATCATTGTTCTTGGTGTAATATAACACACCGGTGCGCCTCTTCAAAATGGCACCATTAAATCATTTTGGTGTGTTTAATGTTACAAATACCACCATAATAATTTTAAAAAAATTTAAAATAATAATTTTCCCTTACAGTACAGAACAATTAAATGTCTGGTGCGTTTAATGGGATAAACGTACTAGTGCATTTCTTCAAATAAACTCATCGGTTATTGGAGATCTTTTTGGCTGAAAATTATTTGATTTATTTATAAAATATATTTAATGGCCTCTATATTGAATGGTACAAGTTTAATATTGATAAGAAATGCCTGAGAATGTGTCTAGTAAGAAAAATAATTATTGATACAATGATAGCACATCAAAAAAAGGAGAGAATGCAAGATCTTTGTAAATTCTTTACAAAATTAAAATGTTTGAACTATATGTAAGTTTAATTAATGTGTATGTGTTAGTGTGTCATGCAAAGCCACAAAACGAAGAAGATCGATAAGATTATTTCTAATCTAAGTTCAAAAGAGCATAAAATCCCGATAGAAAAATTGTGGAAAGATGAATGAGGTGAATGAAAAAAATATTATTCAGTATGATTTTTTTTCATTAATAATATAGTTAAGAATATTAGATAACATGTTTCAACAATCTATTAATTCAATATGTTTAATGTTCTACAGGGAGCAACAACGAAGGAAAAAATCAATATTGTTCTATGAAAAGAAAAATTATAGAATATGTAAATGACGATGAATTGGTCCTTAGCTCATCTAGAGTGGTGCTAGATGTTAATGAAAGGGGGGGTTTACAAAACTATGATGGATCTAGTGGAACAAACATATAGACGTACTTTCCACTTACAATAGAAAAATCAATCCAATGATTCTATAAACCAAGTTACATATAAACTACAGGAAGCATTTTTAGAGCAATGGTCGATAAGACATGTCAGACTTGCAATAGAAAAAACATACAACAACAAAAAAGAATCGTCCAAAAGGTAATATTCTTGATTAAAATGATTTTATAGAATTCTATGTATATAATACTACAAACCATTCATTTATTGATTTAAATTTTTTCATATTTAGTTTTCATATATCATTATAAAAATAGTTTATTTTTTTTAGAAAGATTATGAATATCTCAAATTATCAACGAGCTAATATGCGAAACATGCCAGTAAGAATATCCAAAAAAGTGTAAAAGGAGATGGTCAAAGAAATGGACTTAATTGCATCAGAGTAGAAGTCATCTCAACAACAACGTGCTTCAAATGTATGTAATCATGATTGACTTTGTACATATAAAAAAATAATTTAGTATTAAATTTTCAAGTATTTTTTTGCAGAAAAGAAAACAAAATGGAACTCACTCGATACATAAAACAGGACGGCAAGGAAGAAAAGGGTTGATTTCAAAGTTTGTGAGCAATTATTAATATTTTCTTATAACAACTTAAGATTTTGTTTTTGTATATTTTAAGTTGTTTTACAACAACCATCATTGAATATCTTCAAATAAGTGCTAACATACAAAGAAGATCCATTGGAAGAATTGATTAATATTGCGTTAAATGTTAGCAGATCATAAATTAATTGTGGAATTTGTAAGTATCTATGTTGTTTTACTTCTTTGAATTTATAATTAATAGAAGAAAAAATCCTTTATATTAAATCTATGATTTATAATGGGGTTTAAAACATGCAGGAAGCAAAGTATGTAACTAGTATGTAACTACATCAGTGGAAGACTTGTTGTAACAAGGCATGAAACTTTGTTTTGAAACCATGTGCACATTTTATGTGTCACTTCTTGCTATGGCACATTGTTATTCGATTTACATTAATGTATATTATTTATTTCAATTTTCATTATTCTCACCAATGTAGATACACTCATCACACTTTATTTTTATGTTTGCAGATGGAACACGATTAAGAAGATGAAAAAAATCGATGAAATCAACAAAACATTCCTCAAGTCATGAAAGTAGCTTGAGCATTGACAACAGTTCTAGCGAAGATTGATGATCTATTTGGATATCAATTCAACCTGTTGTGTTTTTTGAAATAATTGTCTATGAAAATCAGACATTTTATTTAATGTAATGGACATAGTGTCCAAATAGAAAAACAAGGGGTTGCCAATAACAATTCCATTTTTTATGACAAAGAGCCTCTTATTGATATATAATAAAATACATTTTAATTTATTCTATTGTGTTATCTAATGTTGCTATGAAATGTAACACCATTGATTAGATATATAGATGATTAAATATTATAATGAAGAGATGAAAAAAATATGATAATATAATAAATTAATCCAAACATCATATACAAATTCACTAATCAAATTTTAATTTATATGAATATTGTTATAAGATATATGTCAATTTTTCGATGAATAATGGATTTTAAAAATTACAATAATTGCACTGTCACGAGACAATGTTTCTAAAAAAGAGAAAATCTCATACAAAAAATTGTTGTGTCTATAACATAAAAACACACTGGTGCGTTATGTTATATAAAAGCACCATGACAACATCATTTTGCATGATCGGTTCCTTTTCAGAAAATGACAACATCAGGGCATTTATTTCTTCAAGCACCAGTATTGTTTGCAATTAACGTCCCGGTGCATTGTAATTCTTAATTCACTAGTGCTTTCATATAACTAACACCCTCTTCCTACAAAATATTACTTCTATCCCCGACGCATTATTAAAATTAACAGCATTGGTCCTTTTATATCCATAATGCACTAGTGCGTTTATATAGATAATACACATCGGTGCTCCGAGTTTACACAAAAGCATCAAAACTGCAATTACTTTTGCGTGCCCCTGTTGTTCCTTAAAAGAATGCCCTGGAGCGTTTTTTGATAGATAAGCATTGGAGTGATATACATTTCAGGCTTCATTTCTCTTTGCATTCAATGCCTCAATGCTTTTAGTTATGTATGCAGCATGTTGCTTTTAAATATGTAGTATAGTGGTGCTACTTATTCCATGAAGCACACCGCAAAAAAAACATCCGCTAAAACCTCCAGTCACCCAAACTTTTTTAGTTGTGATGAACGTTCCGTTATAATCTCCACTAAGACATCTGCTATCACAAATGGATGTTTTAGCAGATGTTTTTTTTACAATTTTTATAATTTTATAATACTAAAAACCTTGGTTATAACCTTCGCTAGAAGGTATTTTCCTTGTAGTGAATATTGGTTTCTCAGTCAATCTCAATGACCCAAGGGAGTAACAAGGATAATCTTCCTGACCATAAACCATGTTCTCCCAATTAAGATCAATGAATATTTTCAATCTCATGATGTTATACAATTGGTGGGCCCCAGTATTGCAGCAATAATGTTGCAACTCCTGAGACTCTCTTCTTTAATTTTATCAACCCGGTAGTTCGTAACAAACTTGGAAGCGACGGTGTTGTATGCACAAGTACTAGCTCTTGCCACAGCTATCACTTGGTCAGCTGGCACAAGTCCACTAGGGGCTTAATCCAAATTCTATGAGTTCTAAGAAGAAGCTTTTTAACTGATGGATGAAAGCTAACTCAAAGGAAGCTAATCTACTTGCGGAAAGAAACTAAAAAGCTGAAAGAAAAACGCAAACCCTAGCAAACCCTAATTTTACCAGCTAGCCCTACTGAAGCGAAAAAGAGGATGCAATCTACTGAAAGAGATGCCATTGACTTCTAGGAAGGTAAAATGCATGTGTCTAAGTTATCACTATCTGAAGAAAACATATTTTTGTATTTTTGAATAAGTTGTCAGAATTATCATGCATGTGCTTTCACTGTTTTTGACTGTGCAGAGGTGGATTGGCGAGAGGAAATGCTTGGAAACTATCGAGAAGGTTCAGAGAGGGTCTAAGGGGTCCCTAACACCCTTCCAAAGAGTTTCACAGAGTTTGGCTATCAAGAAACTTCATTCGTGAGCTTCTACAGGAAGTCTGCAGAGGTTATATAGGATGTTCTGGAATTTCTACAGGATGTTCTATGATTTTCTACAGGATGTTTAGAAATGGGATTTTGGAGAATTGATGGAGGGAAAAAATTGGAGGAATGAGTATGGAGGTGAGATAGGGGTGTGAGGAGGTTCAAGACTTGGTGGATGGAGTTGAGGAGTGGCGCGGATGGTTAGATTTGTTCAAGGAGAGATAAGGCAATGCTACACAATAATATGGAAAGTAGGTCAACGTGAGGGAACGTGGCAAAGGTAAGGCAAGGATCTGAAATGGAGGATGAAGCAGGTAGGTTGGATGGAGAATGGGCAGATAGAGGAGTATAACAGGTGCTCTGCAAGTTTTTTTTCAAACGACACAAACAAGGACTTGGAAAATCAAAGACCTATCTACATTAGCCTATTCTAACCTAGATAACAGCAAAGAAATGGAACAGAAGTATATTTGCAGCGAAATCAAGTGAAATAACCATGAAACTAAGCAATCATAAACCTAAGCATGCAACCAAAACTGATATCAAGTTCGGCAACTAAGAATCTGACACTAGTAATTGCATGGTGAAGCAAAAACAGTGTTTTTGGTGGCAGCGAGGTCACCTTGGTCCCAACTTATGATTCCACTGAGGGAGAGGTGAGATCCAAAGTGCTTGATGGCCTTTTTCTGAAGATCTTCTTTGTTATTAACCTATCAAATCAATCTAAACAATAAAATCCTTTTTAATCATCAAAAGTAACCTAAATAACAAAACAAGATTTAAATCTAAATAGCAGATTTTATTCTAAGAATGCAGCAAAGACAGATAAAAGTAAACAAAGGAGGTACTGGGCACTTGAGATGGGCCCAACCCCAAGAGCTACAACCTCCTAAGAGAGATTAAAGCTGGTGCAAAGCTGGATTCATCTTTATTGATCAAAATAATAGTTACATTCCAAAAACTGTCCACAAAGAAAACGTGCAAATGTGTTGAAATGGAGAGCTAAACTACTGCCTAAAAAATGACTAAAAACCGAACTACTAACTAGCTAACTTCTGCCTACAAAGTGACTAACTACTGGCTAAACCAAATGAGGCCCTAAGCCCTCTTATTTATACAAATTGAGGACCCCAACAGTCCTCCTAAACTTAGAGACTCGGCTGCCCAAAACTTGCAGTTAACAGCAGCCCTACTTGACTTGCTTGGCTGCCCTTGTGATAATCGATTTTGTGGCCCTTGAACTCTAAGTTGATGGTGGAGAATTTGAGGTAAGGGCCCATAAATGAAGGGGACACCTTCCTAAAAATCCCTCCCACGAATTTGGCTGCCAAGTGCTCATTAAAACCTTTAATTTTGTCTCCAAATTGACCAAAAAGGCTACACAAAGCACACATTAGACTTGTTGGCATAATAACTAACCCAATTCACTCTATTAGCATAAATATAATAAAAAACATGCAATAAACTAATGAGAATGGTGGATTAAGTCGAATTAGGAGGCTAAATGAGCCCATATAATTATCCATTTTTGGGGCTCATCATCACCCCCTACTGAAAGTGTTGCTCATCCTCTGAGAAACTAATCTATCTCTTCATCTTTGATGGCCCTAGTGGCCTCCCTGTCATGCCAAGCTTCTGAAGTTATGTCCTCTTCTTGGTCATGAAACCATGCTTTTCTCCCTACTTCTTCCCACTGCCTATGCTCCTTTTCTTGTAGCAGTTTTGTTAAAGCCTCAGCCTTAGCTTGCAGCTTGCCCTCTCTCTGCTGTTCATCAGATGTTTCCTTGTCTTTCCTTCTTCCTGTGATTGTTTGGCCGCCTTTTCCTCCCATTTCTTGGTCTCTCTTAGCTTAGCCCGAGTTTCCTGTAGAACAGTCTCAACATCCTGTAAAGAGGTTGTTGTGTCCAACATTTTCATTCTTTCTCTCCAGGTGGATGTCTTTGGGCTTTCCCGTTCATAGGTGATGGATGCCTTTGAGGGAGACTTTTCCTTTTGTGTAGATGGTGGTGTCTACAATTGTAATTGGCACTTTTGACTGTGTTGGGGTCTACCAGTTTTTATCCGCATGCTCCTTCTTGCCTTAAAATACATGGAAGGCTCCCTCTTTCGCTGCCCTTTTTGCTTTGGAGATGTGCTAAGGGTAGCAAGCACAGCTGCTGCCTCCCTGGCTAAAATCTCAGGCGATTTCTCCTTTTTGTTCCTCTGTTTCCATACTTCCTGTACAAAGTCCTGTGTCGATTGTTTTCTGTCTTCCTGTAGAAACTGCTTTCTTGCTTCCTGTAGAAACTGTCTTCTGGCTTCCTGTAGAACCTGTCTTCACTGTTTCAGTGTGCTTGGCTGGGGGTGTCTTTCCTTTTAATTGTGGTGTGGTTGCCTTGGTTGTGCCCTCACTTGTTTGGACTTTTTTAGTCCTCTCTGCCCTGCTCTGCAATCGTTTCTCCCTTGGTGTTTGTGCCTTTGTTCCACCCATAGTTTTGGGCTCAGCAGCTTGGCCTTTCCCTCGTTTCTCTTCTTGTTCTTTCTGTGGTGGTCTGTCCTATGTTTCCTTACCGTTGGCTTTCTCTTTTGCCTCAATGTGCTCCCTTTCTTCACTGCTGGATGAATTGAGTTCCTCGGCGAGAATTCGATTATCATCTTTGGACATGTTGCGGAAAATCTCCCAAGAGAGAAGGACAGTGTAGGTATGGAGGACATCTTCCACTAGAAGCTTGATAAGCCCATGATGGGCTAGCTGATCCGGTGTCCTTTCCTTCAATTTTTTGCCACACTCAATTAATGATTGTAGGAGGAAATAGGGGATGCTTAACTTCTGTTCTAGGGGTAAATCCATCCCATGTTTGAGTTCACTTAGCAACCAGAAGTGATAACCGTAGACAATACTGAACCGCCCCTCACAGGTAATGTATTTCATGATCTGAGGACTAACCTCGCTCCAAAAAGGATGTAGGTTGGCTCCCTGGACCCCATTCTTGTCTTCTGTAAATTGTTCCTCTGGTAGGAAGAATTCTTTTTTTAGCTTTTTGGCCTAATGCCCTCTCCTCTTTGCTCTAGGGTATCCCTAATGGCAGACCAATGACCTAACTAATGAGTCTAGGGGTAAGCTTGAGGGTCAACGCTCTGAAATTCACTGTGGCCTATGTCTTTGATTTAGGTCGCAGGGACATTTAAGAATTCCTCCATTATCTCATCATCCTGACCCTGAATTTTGTCACAGAAGGTCATCCAATTGGCATGGTGAGAGTACTTTGTTCTATGCTTTGGTCAGAAAAGGAAATGTTGTTTATGGTTTCCTCCTTTGAAATTCACAAAAGGAAATTTCAAATTTTTAAATTTTACCAATCCCCTGGTTCTAAGGCCTTTGCTGCCCAAATACTCGGTCGTTGATGTATATACAAGGAAGAATTAGGTTTCTAGGGCACAGAGCTTAATTCTCATCCCCAGCACACATACAGCCATATGAATTCGAATTCTTCAGGCACAGGTTAGCCCTCACAGTGCTTCAATTTTATTACAGGGGAAAAAAATGTTTTAACAGGAACTGTGGAGGAGAATATTGACATAGAACCGATTGAGAAATTTCGTGCAACACAGGAAAACTGTTGTTTTTTACTCACGACAGACTTGTCTCTAACCCTCCAATTCAAAAAAACTCAATTCATCACCTTTTTGGAGTATATCATGCATGGAAGAGTGTTTTCGATCCTACCTCTCTCGAGACTCCGAATTTGTTAAAGAAAAACCAGGCTTCTCTGTTTCGGAAGGCTATGTTGTACTTCCTGTAGAAGACACCCTGGTTCCTGTAGAACGCCACTGTGCCTCTGAGCGAGCCCGATACACAACAGAATCTCGAAGACAGGTAGAAAACAGTGGAGGATGACTAGTTCATCATTTTGTGGAAGCGGAGGATGCATACTTCAGTCAAGTGTAAATGAGCAGCAGATGGTGTGAGTTTCAGCCGAGCATTTTAAATTGCGGCATGATTCTTGGTGAGGGAGTGAAGTGGCCAGGTGTACGTGGCCACATGCAGACTGTAGTGCTGTTTATTAACTGTATGTTTTCTTCTTGATCAGTTGCACTGGAGTTCAAACGGCCAACACTCCCTGTTTTTTTTATTTCACGTGAGTTACCTGTACATGCATGCTTCATGATTTCTGGCTGAGTGTTAGAGAACTGGATGAGGGTGGCCAATTGGCTGGCCACCAATTTTTTTAACCACAACCATCTCATTGTTCACGCAGTTCTCAAATTATATTCATGCAATCAGAGGAACGAGTTTAGTCACGTACCTGGAAATTGAATGTGGCTGCTGTGAGGTGCTTTTTGCTGGTGCATTTGTTTATGTGGTTGTATGATGGCTTGGTTGCTGATTCATGGCTATTTTTCTTGTGCAGGTGTCTTCTGGATGGATCTACGCTGCAAGAATTTGTTTCCACGTTCAGATCTGCACCCTCAAGGTGCTGATGTTGAATTTCCACAAGACAAAAACTTGTTTTCGCCATTGCTCCCGAACAATAGACCCGATCGATCTAAAACTTTCTGAGCATGTTCCTATCATCATTATGCACCTCCCATAGCAAAATGGTGGTCAATGGATGCACGGATTTCGAGAAAAATGGAAAATGGCTAAATATTACAGAGGTCAATGTCTCGGAAATCGTGCATTGAAATCGGCTGAAACTGCTTGGGTAGGTTACTATCACCCATATGCATCTCCCCATGAAACAGATTTTGAAATGGATGCACGGATATGTAGAAAATGCGAAAATGGTTGAAGGTGATGGAGGCTGATTTCTTGGAAACCGTGCACCAAAATTGGCTAAAATTGCTCGGGCATGTTGCCATCATCCCTATACAACTCCCTATAAAACGGTTTTTTAAATGGACGCACGGTTTTCAAGTTATGGAAAAAACAAATTTCAGCACTAGGTATTTTTGCTTCAAGGCATTTTGCAGTTTTTTTGCATGGTAAGAAAAATGAGCTTGGGCTATGATGCAGGCATGGAAATGATGGAGGAGGAGTTTGAAGATTACAGAAGGACTTATAAACCCTTTTAGAAGCTATCATGTTCGCCAAACTGCCTTTTTTTTTAAATCCATTTCCAGCCTTCTGTAATTTCTACAGGAACTTCCTGTAGAAGCACAGTTTTCATGAAAGAAGTACAATGAGGTGGAAAAAATGATGGAGAAGGCTGAGGGATGGAAACATGGATGCTTGCAGGCCTAACCAACATATTTCAACAATCAGATTCTCTTTTAAAATTGAATTTGGTTCGTCCGAAGGTTCTTCAGGATGTTTCCTGTAGAAATTCAGGACTTCCTGTAGAAAAGCCTGTAGCTTCTTGTAGAAAAGCCTGGAACTTCCTGTAGAAGGCCCAGTCTCAACCCGAATGTGACCAAATCCTAGGAGAGGTGAGTGGCCATGGAGGGGGTGTTTGAGGGGATGTCCTAGACCCTGGTACGGACTCCTATCCTCGTTTTGCGCGACCTTCCTTTCCTACAAAGTATTCACTGCAACTTGCAATTTTTCACAGAGATTAGTCCTGTTTCCTTTTTTTTTTTTTGAAAACAACTAAGGCACCTCATAGAGTTTTTCACCCTAATTGTCTGCCCTGGGCGCCTTCAAGGGAGGTTTTCACCCAGAGCTCTTATTCTCTCTTTCTTTTTTCTTTTTTTCCCAACCCATTGACCGCCTCATGGAGGTTTTCAATCAATGAGCCAATCTAAGGCGCCTCCGAG
>APFE030650365.1:0-18559 GCA_000404065.3 Pinus taeda | reverse complement strand
CAAACTTGGAAGCGACGGTGTTGTATGCACAAGTACTAGCTCTTGCCGCAGCTGTCACTTGGTCAACTAGCACAAGTCCACTAGGGGCTTAAGCCAACTTCTATGAGCTCTGAGAAGAAGATTTTTAACTGATGGATGAAAGCTAACTCAGAGGAAGCTAATCTACTTGCAGAAAGAAACTAAAAAGCTGAAAGGAAATGCAAACCCTAGCAAAACCTAATTTTACCAGCTAGCCCTACTGATGCAAAAAAAGAGGATGCAAGCTACTGAAAGAAATTCTAGTGACTTCTAGGAAGGTAAAATGCATGTGTCTAAGTGTTCAATATCCGAAGAAAACATATTTTTGTATTTTTGAATAAGTTGTCAGAGTTATCATGCATGTGCTTTCACTGTTTTTGACTGTGCAGAGGTCGATCGGTGAGAGAAAATGCTTGCAGGAGGTTGGAAAGGTTCAGAGAGGGCCTAAGGGGTCCCTAGCACTCTTCCAGAGAGTTTCACAGTGATCGAATCTCAAGAAATCGCTTTCGTGAGCTTCTACAGGAAGTCTGCAGGGGTTCTACAGGATGTCTGGAGTTTCTACAGGATGTCTGTAATTTTCTACAGGATGTTTAGAAATAGGATTTTGGAGCATGGATGGAGGGAAAAAGGTGGAGGAATGAGTATGAAGGTGAAATAGGGGTGTAGGGGAGTTCAAGACTTGGAGGATGGAGTTGCGGAGTGGCGCAGATGGTTATGTTTGTTCAAGGAGGGATGAAATGATGTTGCACAAGAAGATGAGAATCATGGCAAAGTAAGCGAATGAGGCAAATGTAAGGTAAGGGTTCTAAGTGAAGGATGAAGCAGGTAGGTTGGATGGAGTATGGGCAGGTAAGGAAGGATAACAGGTACTCTGCAAGTTGTTTTTCAAACGACACAAACAAGGACTTGGAAAATCAAAGACCTATCAACATTAGCCTATTCTAACCTAGATGACAGCAAAGAAATGGAATAGAAGTTTATTTGCAATGAAATCAGATGAAATAACTATGCAACTAAGCAATCATAAACCTAAGCATGCCATCAAAACTGATATCAAGTTCAACAACTAAGAATCCAACACTAATACTTGCATGGTGAAGCAAAGATAGTGTTTTTAGTGGCAGCAAGGTCACCTCGGTCCCAGCTCATGATTCCACTGAGGGGGAGGTGAGATCCAAGGTGCTTGGTAGCCTTTTTTTGAAGATCTTCCCTGTGATTAACCTATCAAGTAAATCTGAACATGAAAAGCTATTTTAATCATTAAAAATGACCTAAGTAACAAAGCAATATTTTAATCTAAATAACAGATTTTATTCTAAGAATGCAGCAAAGACACATGAAAGTAAACAAAGGAGGTATTGGGCACTTGAGATGGGCCCAACCCCAAGAGTTACAACCTCTTAAGGAAGATTAGAGCTGGTGCAAAGTTGGATTCATCTTTATTGATCAAAAGAATAGTTATATTCCAAAAACTGTCCACAAGGAAAACTTGAAAATGTGCTGAAATGCAGAGCTAAACTACTGCCTAAAAAATGACTAAAAACCGAACTACAAACTAGCTAACTTCTGCCTACAAAGTGACTAACTAAAATTAGGCTCTAAGCCCTCTTATTTATACAAATTGAGGACCCCAACAGTCCTCCTAAACTTTAAGGACTCGGCTGCCCAAAACTTGTAGTTAACAGCAGTTCTACTTGACTTGCTTGGCTGCCCGTGTGATAATCCATTTGGTGGCCCTTGAAATTTGAGCTGATGGTGGAGAATTCGAGGTAAGGGCCCATAAATGAAGGGGACGCCTTCCTAAAAATCCTTTCCACGATTTTGGCTGCCAAGTGCTCATTTAAACCTTTGATTTTGTCTCCAAATTGACCAAAAAGACTGCATAAAGCACACATTAGACTTGTTGGCATAATGACTAACCCAATTCACTCTATTAGCATAAATAATATAAAAAACATGCAATAAACTAATGAGAATGGTGGATTAAGTCGAATTAGGAGGGTAAATGAGCCCATATAATTATCCATTTTTGGGGCTCATCAGTAAGAACTTTACATTGACAAACATACATAGATGCAGATTGGGCTAGCTGTGTGGATGACATGAAAAGTACAAGTGGTGGTGTATTCTACGTAGGAGACTCTTTGGTTGCATGCTTCAATAAGAAATAATCATCAATTTCCCTAGTTACAGCAAAAGTCGAATACATAGTAGTTGTTGCTTGTGCACACAGGTGTTGTGGAGGAAATAAACTCTACAAGATATGAAGGTAAATTTCAGAGAACCTATATCTATTAAGTGCGAAAATACAAGCGCAATACATATTTAGAAAAATCTTGTGCTTCACTTAAAGACTAAGCATATCCCATAAAGTACCACTTCCTTAGAGAACAAGTGGTTGAGAAAATAGTGAAGATGGAATACATACCCACAAAAGAATTGATAGAAGATTTATTTACTAAGCCACTTGCTAGAGAACCTTTTGAATATCTGAGGGGCAAATTAGGGTTAGTCCCTGTAGACTCCTCTCACTAGTTTGATTTCAAAATAAAAGCCTAAAAGAATGAAGAGAATATGAAAATGAATGCACTATCTAAGGGGGGGACTAGAGAGGAGTAGGAAGCATATGATTGTGTCAAGATTTTGAAGCAGACAGGAAGCATCAAGAATAAAGGACCATCCTACAACTACAACATCAAGTCATTTTCCTAATGAATAGGAAACATCAATTAAGTTCATCATTCAAAGGTTCACTCTTTAATACAAAATTTTGTGAAAAAATGTACATATGTATATATCATGTATATAAGCATATAAATAAACATTCTCAAATGTACATAGCCAAGTTAAACATTTGCATATCTAGTCAAAACATGTTGAATATGAATTTGCATCATTAGAATTTTCTCAAAATTCTTCAACTTCTGATGAATCTGAATATGTATATGGCAGGCATCAAAGTATATTATAATAACTCATGTATTCAGTTGACATTTGATCTATGAAGAAAGCAAAAACATGATATATCTCCAATTATATGAAAGAAAAAGCAATTGTGTTGCCATCAAGCCTAAAGGAGCATATCTTCTACACCTTTATGCTTGATTTCTAGAATCCTTAATCATGAAGCATCATGAGATCGACATCTAAACCATATTATTTGCAAGTTCTATGTGAAGATATCTGGTATCTACCACAACATTGGTGTAAAGAGTCATTTGATGCAAATATCTTCTATGATTTCAAAAGGATGCTAATGAAGAAAACTATGAAAACGGTTCTACGAGCATGTGATTAAGCTACATTGTTGCATTCCAACTCATCATTAGCATCCCTTTAATTGCTCTAGTGTTGTATTATGAGAGCAAATATTTGAATGCTATATTTTTTACCTAAGCTCATATACACAAATGGTGAATGCTTGAAGTATTAAAGTGTATTTATCACCAATAAAAGAAAAAAATTGTTATAAGATGAAGATCACAATCTCGTAAGGATTTTAGTGTAGAATCAATTCATCGGGATCTCATCTTGAACAAATTATAATGGAGAGTTCATTTGTAGAAGAAGAAATAACATCATATGTAGAGGTCATTCTCCATATCTCTGGAAGAGGACTATCTTTGACGCAATGTTTTGTGTAGATCATTGAAAAAAAGAAAAGAAAAAGGAAGGCAATTGAAAAAGGAAAATAAAGATCTAAATGCAAATGAAATTAACTATCATATTGGACATTACATTGAAATTAAATCGAAATTAGGGTTCTCACCATATAGATATTGTTGGAATAATATACTATGGAGCACTGCTTATTTGGAGAGCATTGAATAGATATGTGAACAGTATACAACTCTAGATTTAAATGGTATTGTTTAGAACAACTCTATTATTTATTTATTGGAGCAGTATATATTATTTTTTAGCGCTATTCATATGAGGAGGAGAGCATTATTGTTATATGGTTGAAATTGGAATTCAATGCATCATTATGGTTGTGTTATTAGAGCATGCATATGGTGACAATTGGAATTAATTTCAACATTATTTAAATTCATTCATCGTTTCACAATGATAGTGTACTTCGTTATGAAAACATCCTCTTTTATTATTATTCACAAAGTTCATAAATTATCAAATTATTATTGTTCATACATTATCAATTGCATCAGCGGTGGTGGCCTATGCAAGTGGATGCGTTCATTAGATTGTTGCAAAATGGACAAAGCATTGGTTTATTCCAACAGAATGTTGGGAAAATGTAATTACTAAACATATACAACATTGGCACTCGTTCATCCTAGCGTTGGAGTTGCAATAGTGTTGACATTTTTTTGATGTGTTGTTTCGGAGTAAACTTGGAGCAACATGAATATAATGTCATTGTAGTGTTATTCCTCTTATCATTGCAGAGTTATTCCTTCCTTGGAGCAGCGTTATTTCTCTTATCTTTGCAGCGTTATTCCTTCCTTGGAGCAACGTTATTCCTTTTGCAGTCTTTTATCCAATGGCATTTACACAATGCATTTATAACCATGTGTTTGTCCAATCCGTTCCTCCATGTGATTCCTCCTCCAATGCATTCTTCCATACTGTTGAGATTGCAGAATATCTTTGCACTATTTTAATTGTTGATGTACGGATAGAGTAGGTTTTTGTGCCCTAATTAGGGTTTTGGACCTATGGACTTTGGAATGCCTAGAACGTTGCTTTGAACACGGCCTGGAATGCCTAGAACGTTATATACAGTGCGTTGGAACATATTGCAACAAGAATTTAGAGCGTTCACACATTGCATATCATACAGTGCATTAGACATCCGTGTTGATAATGCTTTGTTATATAGCCTTTTGAATTGTTGTATATAATGTGTTGAACTGTGGCCTTGGATGATATGCAGCGTTAGCACATATACAACAGCCTTGGATGAATTATCTATGCATCATTAACACATGCAGCATTCATTAATTGGCACATGCAGGGGTAGCACTGCAGCCTTGGATGAATTGTAACCCTAATTCTGTGTAGCATCATTAATTAATGCATATCTATACTTTGGAGTAGTGCATGGTGTGAATTCTGAGATATGTGG
This sequence comes from Pinus taeda, assembly GCA_000404065.3. Taxonomy (NCBI): domain Eukaryota; kingdom Viridiplantae; phylum Streptophyta; class Pinopsida; order Pinales; family Pinaceae; genus Pinus; species Pinus taeda. The sequence continues at coordinate 13,452 of APFE030650365.1, read as the reverse complement.
TATTGTTGGCCTATATTATTGGTTTTTGGCAACACAATATTAGAAGTCAATTGGCATGTATTTTGGTTAACTCGGATTTTATGCCCTTATTTCTCTTAATAGTCAATTTTCAGAAGTTTGATTGCAGTGGCTGAAGACTATTGTTAGTACTTGGTGGGTGAAAACTTATTAAAGGAATTATCAATTTAGAAGTTTTTGAAGATAAACAAAGTGGTTCTATCCAACGAATATCATAAATACAGTGACATTTCTCTCGTGTTTTAAAAACTAAGGAAAGCACAGAGTTTTTCTCAAAATCTTGATTGCTTTCACAAGGGACTAATTCATTTCATTTTCAAATTTCTAAACTGTGAGTACAAGCTTCGTGTCATTAATGTTAAGGGGTATTGATGTGAGAATAAGAGGGATGACTCTTATTGTGTTATCATTTATGTCAAAGGGCTTAATGTTGGACATGTTTACATTGATGTCAAATGATCATGTTAAGGATGCATAATGTCATTAATCTAAATGTTGTTGATTATGTTAAGGCTGCTTGAAGTGCAAAGGCTGATAAGTGATGTGAAATTTTTGAAAAATGTATGGTACAAATCTGAAAAATGTAGCCAATACAAATCTGAATTTTTTTCAAATATTTGTCTCTTGCAAACTTCAGTGTTGTTATATTACAAATTTCTATTCAGATTTGAAAATGAAGATGCAGATTGTGAACAACTTTAGAAGATAGAGAGATAACTTGTCATTTTATATTCTTGCATAGAATACAAACAATCAATAAGTTATGCTTATAAAAGATACATTATTGAATGAGAAAATAAGTTTTTGAAATGAATAAGTTTGTATGAAAGGATTCATGAGCAACATTCTTCTTAGGAGAAGAAGAGGAAAGTAGTAGAAAATGAATAGAACTAAAGAAGAGAAGCAGAGAAGATGATCAACATATTAGAAATTGATATCACTTAACAAAAAAACTTGACTTTGTTTTGTGAATAGGAGATTGCAGTCTCCTTTCAAGTTGTAGCTTGATAAAGAATATGTTATAGCATGTTGATGTAGGAGCCTCCTATGGGTTGTAACGTGCAAAAAAAATTGGGAGCTTCCTTGAGATAACACCCTCTTGTAGGTTGGAACCTATAGAAATATGATATGTTTGGGAAGTAGGAGTTTGTCATCTCTTTAAAAATATTAATAATAATATTACTTAAATTAAGCTGGAAAAAAAGCGTCATTGAGTCTCCTCAGTATGTTTGGGAAACAAAGCTAAGGAATTTAAGGTTGCATTTAAAAACTTAGGCAAGAGAAAATGATATACAAGACAAAGCTAGGAAAATAGAATAACAAAAAAAATGGACAACATTCATAAGGAAAAAGAAAACAAAGAAGAAAGCAAACAAGATTATCTACAAGAAAATAAAGTCTTCTTGGAAATCTATAAGCAAAATAGGAAAGAAGAAGAAGAATGTCGAATGAAATCCAGATGTCTTTGGCTGAAATAGGGAGATAAAAACACAGCCTTCTTTCATAATTCAATGAAAATAAGGAGGGAAGAAATCAGATTGAACAAATTCAAGTAGATGGGCATGAGATAAAAGGAGCTGAAGAAATAAAAATAGCAGCACACAATTACTTCAAAGATCTACTTACAACAAGCGACCAGCAGGCAATTAATGAAGAATTTTTACAGCACATAAATAAAAAAATAAGTGATCAGCAAAACGCAGAAATAAATAAAGAGATCACTGAGGATGAAGTCAAGGAAGCGGTCTAGTGCCTTCACCCTGACAAAGCTCCGGGGACAAATGGGTTTACAATGGCTTTTTATAGACAGCATTGGGATATTATTAAAAAAGCTCTTATGAGAATGATAAAAAATGCCTTTCAAAAACAAAAATTGGAGGAAACACAAAATATTCTAAATTGGCACTCGTACCCAAAGAGTCCAATCGAGTAACATTCAACAGATACAAACCAATCTCTCTTTGCAATTCTTCTTATAATATAATCACCAAAATTCTTGCAAATAGAATTAAGAAAATTCTTCTGGAAATCATATCTGAAAATCAAGGCGGATTTGTTCCCAAGCGGCAAATTACAGATAATGTGATCATTGTTCAGGAAGCTATTCATATTAGTATTTAAAGGAAAGAGAAGGAATGATAGTAAAGCTAGATATGGCAAATGCTTTTGATAGAGTTAATCGTAATTATCTTTCAGTAGTGCTCAAAAAATTTGGCTTTTCAATAGATATTATAGAGACTATCCAGGCATGCATATCAACCCCATGGATAGCTCCTCTAATAAATGGAAGGCCCAGTAAATTTTTTCAGACAACAAGAGGGCTACGACAAGGTTATCCTCTATCCCCATTCCTATATATCATCATGGCAGAAACATTAAATGCAGCACTAGAAAGTTAGAGAAATGAAAAAAAATAACAAGTATACAGATAGCAAGAGGGGTCAAAGATATAAATCACTCACTTTTTGCAGATGACACCCTTCTTATGGGAAAGGCATCAAGCATAATAGCTAGAAGATTTAAAAGAGTGCTAGATGATTTTCTCCAAGCCTCAAGAGGAATGTTAAATAACACCAAATGCGGAATATATCGCTGGAACACTTCTCGAAGAGCTATGCAGCATATATCACAAACACTGGAAATTCCAATACAAACAAGATGGACCCACTTTACTTATCTTGGGCTACCCCTAGCAAAGGAAAATGTAAAAGCAGAATTATGGAGCAAGCAAGTGGAAAAAATGAAGGATAAAATTTAGAATTGGGGAGTGATGTGGCTTAATTTGGCAAGAAGAGTGATCATGATTAAGACACTCCTTTCGGCTCTTCCCATTTATCAATATGTGATTATTCTGGCCCTGGCAAGTGCCCACAAGCAAATGGAAATAATAATAAGAAGCTTCCTATGGCAAGGAGATAAACAAGAGAACAAAAAATTTAGCCTAGTCCGATGGGAGCAAGTCACCCTTTCTTATGAAAAAAGAAGTATAGAAATTCGCTTACCAAGTCAAATGAACATTGCTTTAGGGACAAAAATAATTTGGAGAATGATAAGTAAAAAAGAATAATGGTGGAAAAAAGTACTAGCAATGAAATATTTAAATCATCATAGAACAAAATTGATAGTTGAACCTATTGCAGTCAGGCCTTACACACAAGTCTAGAAACTTGTAAAAAAGATAATTACTCTTATAAGAGATCAAATTTCTAAAAATCCAGGGAATGGAAAAACAATTGCAATCTGTGAGGACCGAATAATGGGAAGAGATCCTCTAAAGCTCCAGCGGAATCTAAGAGGACTTCAATGTTGGATGGAAGAGAGAAGGATAAATACCTTATACTCAATCTCTTAGTGGGATCAGTATAATTGACTTGGATGGAAAATACTAACAATTCCAAAAATATTAAAAAGTCAATGGGAGAAACTAAAATCTCACCTATGAGGGGCAGCTCCCATAAATAGAGAGGATTAGGACGACTTTGTATGGGACCCAAATGGAGGGGAATACACAGTGAAATCAGGGTATAATCTCCTCCAAGAACAACAAAATCAACAAGAATGGAGTCTATGGAAGGCAACCAGGAAAATAGAATGTTTTCCCAAAATCAAAGTTTTCATTTGGACTCTTCTCAAAGGTAAAATCCTAACCTATGAAAATTAAAAAAAAAAAAGGAATACAAGAGCCTTCTAGGTGTGTCATGTGTCAAATGGAGGAAGAAACAATCCAACATCTTTTCATGAATTGTAGGGTAGCTAGAGAATGTTGGACCCAAATAACAAGTCCGCTGGAAATAAATATAAATTTTCCAAATCAACTGTCAGCACTTCATAAAACTTAGGAGAACAGTTACCCATATTCAAAGAGAAACAAGGCCACAATAAGTAGGATCTGGAAATGCCTTCCCTCAATTATGTGCTAGCAGATTTGGTTAGCTAGAAACAAAAGTATTTTCAAAGAACAAAAACCAAGTATAGGCAAGATTATTTCAAAAACATGGAGCCTAGTATCAGAAATAATAAGCACCAATGGAATATCAAATATGGATCAGAACATCCTATAGCAAGAAGAAAAAGATTGGTATAGCAAAGCAATTTTAGGAAAAAAATAGAAGCTACAACAAAAAAAAAAGAAAAAACCTTCCACAGCCAAGAATTGGAAATCAAGATTGGATGACAAAGAATTTGAAGAATGGATGAAAAAACAAAAACGATTCAAATTTTTTTTCGATGGGGCTTCAAAAAATAACCTAGGAAAACCAGGGGTAGGCAGAGTAATTACAAATTCAAATGGGAAACAAATTATAGCATGTGAATGGAGCCTCGGAGAAATGATAAACAACAGGGCGGAAGCATACAGCCTACTATTAGGCACAAGGCTGTTAAAAAAATTTGCGATCAAGGATCCTATAACTATAGGAGACTCGACAATCATCATAGTAGCAATGGAAAATGAAAAGGATTTCAACAGTATCGCCATTAACAAAATTTGTCAAAGGATCAGATCAAATATAAAAAGTCTGGGAAACATAACTTTCAAGCATGTGTTGAGAAATCAAAACAAGGAAGCAGATAACTATGCTAATAAAGCTCTTGAAAGAGCAGTCGGGACTGTAAAAGAAAACAATGAAGTCTATGTTGAAATCATACCATGATTTCCACAATTAAGATGAGGACTGAGAAAGGAGAAAGAGGAAAGACGCATAACAAAAGGAAAAAAAAGAATTATCAAATCTTCACTCCTAGATTCATATTGTCTGCAGAACATAATGAAGATTTGATAGCATTTGATCTCATGTGCAATCTGCAAGGCTCAGAGAACAAAATCCACTCAATCCCAAAAAAGCTTCAAAGCACGTATGATAAGGAATGAAGGCATTTGTTATCACTGAGCAAAGATGGTAATGGTCATATCAAACACAAGCAGCAAGATCAAAATTGTCACACAAGTGCAAGGTTTGCTATAACAGGCAACTGTACAAGCACAAAGGCGATCAGCACCACGACTTTTACCTACAGCAGTAGGTTATCCCTTCATTCTGAGATCAATAAATTGGTCAAAGAACTTAGTAATCTTCACCATTTAGAAAATTCAGCCTATCCACATTTAGGCCATCTCATAAGTGATCCCCTCGCTCGTAGTCAACTTGAAGCTTTCAGCCTGAAGCATACAGCAGTTCACCAAACTCTCCCTCTCGACTCATCAATAGGTATATCCAGGCCCAAACTTCACCAGCAAAGGATATCTTCGTTGTCATTCGCTCCACAGTGCTCTCCCTCAGCTGATCACTCCTCTGGTATCTTTTACGCTTATAATCCAAGCACTCAGAATTCTGTAGAAGCCTCTCCCCATATCAATGCTTCTTTCCTCTATTTAATACACAGGTTGTCTCATCTTCCCAGCGTCCTCAAGCCTCAGGTTCTTTGTCTAAGAATTACCTTCATATTGAAAGCAGTCTCTCCTTCCCAGCGTCCTCAAGCCTCAGGTTTTCTGGAGTCATACTCTCCATTTACATTTTACATCTTGTTTAACCAACATCTCCTGGCCATCATCTCAATTCAAGGCAATTCCACGAATCGGTTTTGGAACACAAAGCAGGGTAAAAGCTTTAGTGGTTCTCTCAGAGCTTTGGAGATTTGTCATCAAGAGGACTCCATCAATCAGAACTCCACCATCAACAACAGAGGAATAAGCAGAACACATCAAAGTAAGAGGACCATCACCGGGATCACAAAAGACACAGTCTCTACAAAGCAACATAATGGCTTGAAATCCACTAGAGAGAGCAGAAAAGAACGACAGTTTCCCAACTTACAGGGCCAATAGGTTTATGATTGGAAGGTTTAATCAAGCCTTAAAGGACCTCGAGGCAGAGATGAAGACAACCAATGTGTATATCCAAAGAGACATAGATCTACAGAGAGCTGAAATAGAAGATCTAAAAGACAAATGCAAGCACTTGGAAGAAATAGTTGAGTACATCAAGACCCTCAGTCAAAGCCAGCAAGGGGAAACATCCTCCAGGAACAGCAAGAAGTGTCGCCCCCAGCAGGAGGAATCAATAAATTAGTTCTGGTGATCTTGTCCTTTCTATTAAATGCAGTGCAAATATAGTTTGTTTCTAGGACAGTATGTAAGGCAATATGCCACACTAGTTTTTGAATTTTACAGAATCAAGGTTGTAAGTGTGGATGTTAGGATTGTGCTCCCATTTTGAGCATTACATTTGAATCAACACCCTTCCAAATGTACAAGGAGCTCGCTCTTTTTCTTTTTTGCAATATATTATAAATACCCGATTGTGTATAATATATATATATATAATATATATATATATAATATATTATATATATCTAATATATATATTTTTTTTCTCGGCAATACTAACTAATTTATATTAAAATGTACAGAGGAATATTATAGCAATAGACGCTTGCAGCCCAGGGCCAACTGTGGCTCCATGGGCAGCATAGATCGACACTTACAAAAGCCTTGCAGGGCGCCATTAACAAAAGACCTTGACCTTAACTGAAGATTGACATTGAGAGACTCTAGAAAATCTGATAAACAGCCCACGCAGGGGCATTTCCGGAGTAGTCATGTAGATTGTGGCTTCTAAGAAGACTGCTGACAAAAACCAGTCCATACAAAAAACAAGACCATCCTGGACCCGGGTTCGAGACTGACTGCTTCCCATCCATCGGGGAATCGCTAACCATGAGCACAATGCAACATAGAAATATATATAGGACACCGAACAAAGACCAGCAATAAACCAAAACCAGACCTGAGAGAAAGTGTTGTGAGTGAGGAAGTTGCCGGACCGCCATCGCCTTCTGAAGCTACTCCTCAGGTGTCTCCTCCTCGATTGGACATCCCCAGAAGTCTTCTAGACTTTCCATCGGAGCATCATTGGCCTTTTCCTGCGAGGAAGGCAATTCGGGGGCAAGAGAGTGCAGTGGTGGCAGCGAACATGCTGCTGCTGAAGACCCTTCCCCCGTGGGCGACTGTCCCAATAAGCTTTTTCCCTTACCCTTTCCGGATCGTTCCGCATCAATTGGAGGCCCCTCTGGTATGGGCTGCTCTCTGCTACTCTCAGCGTCTTCCTTCCCGACAGCCAAGGGTGTCCCCTCGTCATCCCTTTCTGGAGTATTGGTGAAGAGTACCGAAATGTGCGCATCGACGCCCTGATGCCCTCCAGAGCGACCCAATGAGAAGATGACTGAGCCGAAGGCAGGCAGCATGGGTTCCCCGGACTCACCACTGCCCACCTGCACTGCTTGGCCCGGTTGAATTGGGGTGGCGCCTCTCCTACGATGGCAAAAGCAGCAACAGCAGTGGTGATGGGAGTCCCCCGCAGGAGGGCGGGAGGGAGCTCCCCTTCCTGAGCTTCGACGACAGGGCATCATCTCTCGAACCATGAAGTTCCCAGCAATACGAAACCAAACAGATTCTGCACTCCTTCTCCCAGCAATACGAAACCAAACAGATTGTAGCACCCCAGAAGGGCTGAAGCATAGCACAATAGAGCCCGAACACAGGCAGCGTAGAGGTGTAGAGTGACAGGCCTCTCGCCAGCGCTCTGCCTCCACCTTTCCGCCAGAATTCTCCGATTGCTCCGTTTTTTCCTCACCACAGATCGACACCAAAACCAGCCAACCCATCCTTTTAATCTCATGGCCTTCTGAATTGAGGGACGGTTAATGAATGCAGAGCGCAGGTAAACCTTCATCTCAGACCGCTTCATTAAGGATGCCTACATCCTTTGCCGATCGACGGCTCGAGACATTTATGGCTACTGCGCCATCACGTGGCAGCGCGTGCTTGCCATATGGCTCGCCTGTAGCACGACGGAGGTCACCCGCATCCGGGGATATATCTTAAATTATATTAATAATAATAATAATATTGCTTAAATTTTTTAGGTTAATAGTATATAATTTATCTTCAAAATAAAGAAAATAGTCTATATTAACTTATAACTAAACAAAACATATAAATTTAAAATAATACAAATTACATTTAGGTCAATAACCAAATCATAATATTTAATATAAAATTTAAAAATTAAAAATTATATGTAAATATTTATTTTAATTGTAATTAAAAAGGTATTATTGGTTATTAATTATAGTATTGTTTTTTAGAATATATTTTTTATCTTTAAAAACATAAGGTTATAAACTCTCTCTTAGTTAATTATTTTATATAAACTTATAATGAAACAAAATATATAATTTTAAATTTTATTTTTTTGTGGTAAATGGATTCTTTTATAAAGAAGAAAAGAATTATATATAGTCTGGATTTCCAAAAGAGGATTGAAATCCAAGAGATTTGCGAGACTAGCAAGTTGTCTACCAAAAACAAATAATCATAAGCTGATTGCAACAATCATGAGTACATAGAAAATTCCTTGAAGTTTTAAGATTTTGCGGGCAGGAGGGGTGGAGGGGTGCCCCTCACATTGGCATGATATTCTCTATTAGGACTATGGACTCTCATTGATAGTGGAGAAAGGTTTATGACATCGATTAACTTTTTCAGGGCTATGGATGCTCATAGGTAGTTTGGAAACACCATAAGGGTGATAAGTTTACATGAACAAAATATGTAAATTTAAAATAAATACAAGTTACATTTTTGTTGTTGTAAGGTTAGGTAGAGCTTTAAGTTACTATATAACAAAAAGTAAACGCAATGGTCTTTCTGTGATTACTAGCTTGCCACTGGGAAACCAGATTAGTAGCATAGAAAAGTTGCTTTTGTCCATACGTTGGAATATATAATATTATCAGTTCTTCTAAACTATCAAAAATCCTGATAGAGACTAAAATTTTGCCATAAAACATAATCATATCTAGCCCGTGAGTAGCATCATTGTGTAAAAATTTATGTTTTCCCACCCTGGTTTTCAGTTTCTCCTTATTTTTCCCATGTAGTTAAATGCCTTTTCCCATAAACATACATTCAACAGGCTGGAAAAAATAAATTTGCTGAAAACACAAATTCTGGAAAATTTACAGAATGCTAGAAATTGCAGAAATAAAAATCAGCAATAATAAACAGGCATTAAAACACATTAAAACACTGATATTTTTGGTCAACGTGACCCTAGAAAAACCCCCTACAACTCTTGGGGAAAACCAGTTTGAGAGTTTTTCTTTATTTATGGAAAATGCCTTTTTACAGTAAGAGAAATATTCAGCAAAAATCAACAAGCAAACTTTTACAACTTATCTCAGCCTTGCTGAAAAAACTGCCCTGCTGAAACTCTGCTGTACAGATTTGCTGAAACACTGCAGCTGAAACTCCGCTGCTGATACACCGTTGCTGAAACACCGCTGCTGCAACTCAGCTGCTGATACACCGCTGCTGAAACACCGTTGCTGAAACACGGCTGCTGCAACTCAGCTGCTGATACACCGCTGCTGAAACACCGTTGCTGAAACAGGGCTGCTGCAACTCAGCTGCTGATACACCGCTGCTGAAACACCGTTGCTGCAACTCCGCTGCTGATACTCCGCAGCTCACTGTCCAGAAATCACCCTTGCTCTCTTGCTCTCCTTCTCTCTATCTGCTCATGAAAGAATTGAATCGAATGTGATCTTTTCCTCCCTTAATATAACTCCAAGTGACTTTTGGGTGATCCAAGTAACTTTTGGGTGATCTCTAAATCCAATGGCTGAAATAGATTTAGATCAATGGCTGAGATTAAATGCACATTTAAATCTCACTTTCTATTTTTTAATTCACCCCACTTTAATAAAGACCCACTTAGTCATTTATTTCCAAAGTCACTTTTTCCTTTCTAATTTTTCATTGACTTTATAAAAGTCACTTTAAAATTAGACTTAGTAACTTTATCACTTAAAGTCACTTTTAAATTAGATTTTAACTTTATAAAAATTATAAAGTCACTTTAGGAGAAAAATTAAAATCTTTTGGACACTTTTCCCTAGGCCAAAGATCAAAGCCTAAGGGAACCACCTGTCCTCCGGTACCAAATTTCAACACTCCCTCTTACCGAGGAAGGTGTTCCTCACCACACCCATCTTGTCTCTGAAGTAAACATGCTTGCCCCGTGGTAAGGCTTTGGTAAGAATGTCTGCTACCTGCTCATCAGTGGAAATATACTCAAGCTTCACAGCTCCCTTCTGAACATAGTCTCTGATGAAATGATATCTGATCCCGATATGCTTTGACCTGTCATGAAATACTGGATTCTCCGTGAGTTTAATGCAACTCTGATTATCACAATAAATCACTAAAGGTCTCAACGGCTGACCAAATAAGCCAAACAACATCTTGCGAAGCCAGAGGGCCTCACAACTAGCTAGACTGGCTGCCATATACTCTGCTTCTGCTGAACTCAGTGCTACTGACTGCTGCTTCCGGCTGAACCATGACACTACTGCTGAACCAACCCAAAACAACACCCTGAAGTGCTCTTCTTATCAGAAGCACAACTTGCCCAATCAGAATCAGTGTATCCTACCAATCTCACTCCATCTCCCTGCCTGTAGTCCAGACCATAATCCACTGTCCCCTGCAAGTACCGCAAAATGTGTTTTGCAGCCACACAGTGAACTTCCTAGGCTCACACATAAACTGACTCATCGTGTTGACTGCAAAACAGATATCTGGTCTAGTGTTGACCAAATACATCAAGGAACCAATCAGCTGCCTGTACAATGTGGGATCCACCAACTCGGGATCCGAAGCATGAAGCTTCTTCTAGTTGGTGATCATCGGTGTCGACATGGGTCTACAATCCTCCATGTGGAATCTGCTAAGGATGTCCACAATATACTTCCCCTGCCCCAGGAAGAAATGCCCCTCCTTCTGCCACACCTCCAAACCCAAAAAGTAATGCATCAAGCCAATGTCCTTCATCTCAAACTCCGTCGCAAGATCTCTCTTGCAGTGTTTTATGAGTCTCTCTGCACCTGTAATGACCAAGTCATCCACATACAACACCAGAATGAGAGGCTCCTCACCTGTCACAATAAAGTAAAGGTTCGGATCTGCCTCACTCTTTGTGAAACCCATCCCCTGCAAATAAGTGTCTATTCTGGAGTAACAAGCTCTAGGAGCTTGCTTCAGGCCATAAAGGGCCTTCTTCAGTTTGCACACATGGGACTCCTTCCCATGCACCTCAAACCCCTGTGGCTGCTCAATGTACACCTCCTCCTGTATGAAGCCATTGAGAAATGCGGTCTTCACATCCATCTGGTGGATCTTCCAACCCATCTCTGCTGCTATCGATATAATAGAGCGAATCGAAGTATATCGAGCCACGGGAGCGAAGGTCTCCTCAAAATCAACTCCCTCTACCTGGGAGAACCCTCTAGCCACAAAGCTCGCTTTGAATTTCTCAATGTTACCATCTGCAGCATGCTTTACCTTGTAAAGCCATCTGGAACTAACCACAGACTTGCCCTCAATCCTCAGTACCACCTCCAAAACATCATTCTTCATGATAGAAGAATACTCCTCCTGCATGGCCTCTCTCCAGACTTGCTGCCTAGCTGCCTCCTCATAGCTAGAATGCTCAGAGTCAAGGATGATGGTAACCATCGCCATATAGCTACAAAATCTCTCAGGTGGTCTACTCTCTCTGATCGGCCTCTTCGGCTCAGCAACAGATGTGGCATCTCTCAATGTGTCCTAAAGCCACTTGGACTTCCCCTTCCCTGAGCATGCATCTCCCATAGGAGAATGAAACTCCTCCTCCTCATCACCATCAGTAGCCTGAACTCCTGACTGTATGTCTGTTGTCCTCCTGCCTGCACCTGAACCTGTAGAAGCTGAGGTACCGTGTGAACTTTCCATCAGTGGACTCCCTAGTGAACTGCTCTGTGACCTGCTCGGAGAACCACCCCTCTGGCTCGGTGAGCCACTACTCACTGATGGACCTGACATCCTCATAGATGTACCTCCTGATCCTCCTGATCCTTGCCCACTGGATCCCTGCGACTAACTCAACCGCTGCTGAGGGTCTGGTTGATCCAGATACTCCAACTCCCGTGATCTCCTAAAGGCCTTGTCCTCCTCGAACTTCACATCCCTTCTGACAAAAACTCTCCTCTGTGCAGGAATGTAAATCCGAAAGGCCTTTGAGGTCTCACTGTAGCCCACAAAGATACCCTTCTCTACGGTGGCCTCTAGTTTGGTCCTCTTCTCCTTGGGTATATAGGAGTATGTAATGCATCCAAAGATATGAAGATGACCAATATCAGGCTTCTTCCTAGAAAAATCCTCCTCCGGAGTCATGTGCCCCAAGGCACGATGCAGACTCCTGTTCTGCAAGTAAAGAGCTGTGTTGCAGGCCTCTGCCCACAAAAACAATGACAACCCCTGATCATGTAACATGGCTTTGGCAGCCCCTATGACGGATCTGTTCTTCCTCTCCGCAACCCCGTTCTGCTGGGGGTTGTAAGGAACACTGAACTCCCTCCTAATGCCTGCCTCCACACAATAGTCAACAAATCTCCAAGGGTATACTCTCCTCCATTGTCCGACCTCAGGGACTTGATCTTCCGACCTATCTGTGTCTCCACAAGAGCTCTGAACTCCTGAAACTGCTTGAAGACCTCACTCTTAGTCTTCAAGAAATAAATCCAGGTCCTCCTGGAGTGATCATCAATGAATAAAACATAATACTCATATCCACTCAAGGAAACATGAGACATCCGACCGCTCACATCAGAATGTATCAAATCAAGTATCCCAGTCGCTCTGTTGTCACTGCTAGGAAAAGGGGATTTGGCAAGCTTGCCCATAGCACATCCTCTGCAAGCATCAAAGTGATCAGTCCTGAAATCTGACATACCTGTAGTGATCTCCCGCAAGGTCCTCAAGGCTCCATGATACATATGTCCCATCCTGCGGTGCCAAATCTCACACTACTCAGAACTGCTAGCTCTGCTGTCGGTGCTACTACTCAATGCCAAAAGGGGCTAGAATGCAAATTTGTACACCTTTGCATGGCGTACACCTATCACTCTAGTTGACTCGGCTGGAGCACCCCTGGGATACATCAACACTTGTCCTCCCCTGAACAGTACCTCATATCCTCTGTCCTCCAAAACTGAGACAGATATGAGGTTCTTCCTCATCCCTAGCACATAAAGAACCTCTGTCACTTTCAAGGGAGGTTTGGACTCCCTCTGAAATGTCAGTGTCCCCACCCCGACTGCTCTAACAACTCTGTCATCACCGAGTACTACCTCTACATCAGTGCCACTCTCTGAAAGCTCTGAGAAATACTCACGGACTCCTGTCATATGACGTGAAGCCCCACTGTCTACATACCAGATACCTGTAGATGCTCCGCTAATCGAGGGAAAAGCCTGCTCCCTCTGAACCTGTATGGCAGGTGATCCTGCACTAGAGGACTCACACATAGTGAACGCAAAATCCCGGTCAAAACG